>JAOSBM010000001.1:8526222-8540525 GCA_027568955.1 Erythroxylum tenue
AGCGAGGAGAAAATGAACATTGATGGACCGGGGGGTGGGGGGTGGGGGGTGGGTTTCATGGGTAAGTTAGATTTTTAATGAAAATGACATCGTCTGGTAATGACGTCGTTTTCGATTTATCAAAAATGTTGAAGACAAAGCTAACGGTGACGTTTAAATTTACCGACAGAATAACCCTTCTGTCGTTAAATCGCCGACAGAATCCAGTTCCTTCGGTGCATCCCGATTCATTTACGTTTTATTAAAAACATTGCAGTTAAAGCAAACGACGACGTTTAACTTTCAACTTTAATAATGGAATACACTTCCGTCGGTAAATGACGACGCTTAATTTGCCACCTATCTTTCGCGCCTCTTTTACCGACGGTGATTCCTATTCGATTGTAAAAATCAGTGGGATAATTTCCCATCTAGCTTTACGGGCGAATATTTTGTCCGTCACAAATTACCATATATTATGACAAATTTACCGACGAAATGTGATTTTTTGTAGCTAATTTTTAGCGGTATTATTTGCATCGGTAATTGTCCATCGGCAATCAGTAATTTTCTTGTAGTTAAAGAATTGAATAACTTTTCATGAGGGACCACATGACATTTTTGTCATTTTCTTGGCCACTACCCTGTCTTCTTCACTAAGGACTGTCGAGAACAACCATTCCTCCTTTCATCTCCATTTTTCTTTCATTTCTTACATTTTCAAGCCAATCTTCTTTAGTTTTGACCCCCAAATCACCTATTAAACACTAAATCATCAACCTAGGGTCCCTATACTCAACATATCAAATAAAAATTGATAAAAGATGAAGAAAAGGTATATGGGTGTTCTTAATGGAGTTTTAATTATTTTTAGTACATGATTTTGATGTAGTTGCATGCATTGATGAATTAAATGCATGAAATTGAATTTTTATGTAATATTATGAAGATAAAGAAGAGGAATTGAAGGAGAGAGAGAAAGAGAAAGAGAAAGAATAAAGAATTGATGATGAAATTGAAGTTTATGGAAGTTTAATTTGAAGATTTAGACATCAATTTGGCATGTGTTCTTGCAATTCTACTTTTCCTAAAAATTGTGTATTAGGAAATTTAGGGCTCTTGAGTAAAATTGTGAGTTTATGAAATTGTTGTTAAAAATATTTAATTGAATGTTAAGTGAAATAGTATATGTGAGTAATTGAGATTTTGGACTTATAATTTGTACTTTCCCCCATTGGCATACATTATGTTTGAATTGAGAAACCTGATATACATTTTATTTTTGATTAATTGGTAAGATGAATATGTCTTAAATGTTGTATGAAATAATTAAAACCAATAATGGAAGAAAAGATATAACATTAAAGAATGACAATTACTTTGACCGAATAGGAAATAGCTTGAATTGGTTATTATGAGCTTTTATTATGAAATTTTAATGGAATTTAATTAGATTTGCCCCTAGTAAGATAGATAGGAATTGGAGGAATGTAATAAGATTAGCATGCTAATTAGGAAGTTAGCAATATTGCATCATGATATATGTTACCGGACTATATGGCTCTGAGAGCTCGGTTCTGGTGTAAGATATTTGATTTGTGTTATGAACTGCAAGGCTCCTATAGCTCAGTTCCAATATGAATGTATAAAAAATGGATCGTATGATTCCAAGAACCCGATCTTGTATTTTTTTTTAAATCCCACTTATCCGGCTCAGTGATACAATTATGGTGGATTTTACTTTGAGGCAACTACAGAAAGTAGATAAATGCATGATTAATGAGTAAAGAACTTCAAATGAAAATAGTAATTGAATGTACAATTTATTGATCATTGTATAATAAGAGGTGAATTATTAAAATAGATTTATGCTTGTATTTCATAACTTGATTTTAAATGCCTATTTATACTTAAAAAGAAATGAAGATATTTATACGTGAAAAGTATTTTATATTATGTATGTTATGGTTAAATGAATTGAATTGAATGTGAAATGGAATTGCTTGAACACCACTAAGCCTATAATTTAGCTTGTGGATTTTCTTTCCGCGCATATAGTTCAAGCAAGGTTATCCTAAAGTCTCATTTTTTCTTTGGCTAGCTATAAAGAGTAAGGTTAGCATTTTGGAAAGGATCACGGGCTTAGTTATATCTAATCCTATTTGTTGACTCTTCAATCTAAAACCTAAATCCATCAGCCACCTCTTATTCAAAAGAGTTCTCTTTGGTTGAGCATACAGTAGATTTGTAATCACTTTTGTCGAGAAACCACTTGGGAAAGGACCATTTATTGGGCAATTTCTTCTCAGCAGCTCTCTCCAAATATTACCCTTTCTTCAAGAATGCCTTTAGTTGTACCATTTATTAAATACATAAGGAAAGCAACGAAAAATTTTCAAAAAACTAGCAAGAAGGGATTCATGTCTCCACTTAAAAATTCTAGCCTAAGTAAGAGAAGTAAGTCTAACCAGATGTTTAAACATGTCTTCAGGACTATGATGTAAACTAATTATCTAAGGCACTTGGAGCTTATCAGAGTATATATCATAAAATGTCCCTTGCTAAAGCTTTTGGATCTGACCTCTTTTGAGTTCGTAGTTGAGCTTAATTAGGTGTAACAAATTATAACAAAAATATTAGCTATGTTAATATAATACTTTTGCTCGTTAAGCTTTGATTGTCAGATATAAGAGCTAGTTAGACAATAATAGTGTTTTCTTGTTTACGTGCATTTGTAGGATTTGTTTCCTTCTTTAGAATTTAATAAATTCTTTAATTTTCAAAAAAATAAAAGGAAAGCAATTTTTTATCAGTAATAACAAATAATATTTTGCATTCTTAAAAAAGAAAAATCATAACAAAAATATATGTTAAACCAAATAGAACCTTTAATTTCATCCTAAAATTCAAAATTTATGAAAAATTGATTGTGTTTGAAAGCTTTTGTTTTTCTTGTCAAAGCAAATTAATTTCCATACTCCCTTTATTCTTTTGTTTACTAGAAATTATTTCAGTCGCAAAATTATTATTATTTTTCAATTCAGTGATGTCAAATATTATGTTACACTAGAGGACAAGTTAAAGGATGGTCGCTGAGAAACTTCTTTTTTAAAGCAATATAAGGGAATTTTATGATGAAAATCAATCGCTACATTAATAAATTATAGTAATCGAATTTGAAACCAATCGGAGACATTATTCCAACAATTAGAATCCAGAATTCCGCAAATTCAGTGAAACGCACTCAATTAAGATCATAACACTTTATTCCATGTCGATGGGGAGTAACGACATACCCTAGCTTCCTTGTAAACAAGACCTTGTTTGCAAAAATATCCACTTTTTGGGCTGCAGTGCCTGTCTTCAGAACATATGCATTGCCCTTCTAAGGCACAACCATCACTTTTTGGTGCTTCTTTTCCAAGCAATATCTCATCTGCCCATTCACTAGAGAACATCTTTTGCGGATCCAATTGTTTCTTAGCTGCAAGAAACTTGCTGAAATTTGGATACTTTTTCTGCACTCCTAGGAATGCTATGTTCCTGTTCTTGGACCAATGTGGCTTAGCTTCATACTTGAAGAACGCCATTTGCTCAACTTCTTCCCATACATCCTGATTTAATCTGGGAGTTGAAGCCTCATTTGCTCGATAATAATTAAAATCAAGGACTACCGAGTCCTCAGGTTGACCTAGATATGCCTGAGAAGCTTTAATGAACCGTATCAAGAATCCATTATAGATATCAGTGCCGCAGAAATTCTCAGGTTTAATATCTCTAAGTTTTTTAACATCTCTGATAAAATCTGCGAACTTTGAAGCAGGAAATATTGCTGTCGTCTCATAGAAGAAGAGCCCTTTAATTCTAGGATCCCAAGAGCATGACGCATCGATTCTTATGCTAGGTGAATACAAACATGAACCTGAAGTCTGCATTTTTCCCTGACGACCAACTACAGGATAGCCCGTGAAAATCAGATTATTCTTCAATCCATTTCCGATTAATTTCTTAAACCCCAAAGATGTACTCGCAAGGGCACACTTCCCATTTACGTCCCGTGTATTTTCTAGTGATTTTTCTGCATTGAATTTAAGGGTTATAAGATTTCCTTTAAAGCCGCATAGTTTGAAGATTATTAACAAAGTATCAATGGAACACAATATTCACTAGTTACCTAAGTGAAAAGTGATACTATATCGAGCTATCCAGCTTAATAAATAAAGTTAAGTATCAATGAAAAGCATTTAAGGCTTATATTACCTGTCGCTCTAATTGATTCGGATACGATAATAGAGTTGGCTTGAAAACCAAGAAAGTCGTAAACACCATCGCCAGACGCGGTTGGTGGAACTCTGTTATCGTATCTATATACAGCTGTACGTCTCGAAGGATACCAAGTAATGTCTCCAAATTCATACAGCTTCGCGTGATCCATGTAGACGTTCTCTATCTCAGAATCTTCTGTGAAATTGTACGTTATACTCCTTTTAAATCCGGGCACTAATGACAACGTCACCTGTATATGCGTATAAAACCATCGTTCATTTCCGTTAAGGTCCAACAATAAAAGGAGAGAGAATACGGAATTAATTGGAAAACACCTGGAGCCTGGAAATTTACCACAATCTGAGTTTTAAGACCCGGTTTCGATGATTGTTGCCACTGTTATGTAAAACCTTTTTTACATTACAGAAAGTAGAGACTAAAATGAATTTAGAACAAACCTCGGAAATCACACCTAACGCTCCCACCGAAACTTTTGCTGCGTTAAGAAGTGGATCCTGGGACCCAATTCTGACAACTTTGGCATATCTTTCTGATTCTTTTGTCGGGACAACGAGGCTTATACCTATAACATGATCGTGAACAGCTCCACCTTTACCCCACCATGAGCTACCGTGTGCACCTGTACTTATAAGTCCTCCTACACTAACACCCTCCCAATATGGTGCTGCTACCAAGCTCAGTCCGGCTTCTTCAACTCTATCAATCAACTGACGAAGACCCACTCCAGCATCTACCGTAACAGCTAAATTAGCCGTATCAATGTCGATGTTGGTATTGTACTTGGACGTGCTTATCAGCAATGAATTCCAGTTCTGCGTTTCAGGGCAGGCCAGTTTGGGAATGGTATGAGAAAACCCGCTAACGACCTTAACCTTCAGCTTGTTCTGATTGGCATATGCGACAGCTAGTCTTAGCTCTTCTTCGGTCGTTGGGTAGGAGGCGTTTGTTACATGACAATCCTTGCGATCATTCCATGCTCCATAGGCATTGTAGAGGGTGCATCCGTTGCCGTTGCACCTCAATGGAGGTTGTGGTGATATGGCGTTGATCGTTTGCGGTTTTTCACCCAAAAGAACGAGGAGGATGACTTGAAGGAGGAGGCTAAAATACGCCATTACTTGGCAAGGTGTCGATACCTGGTAGATTAACTTCCTTCTTAAAGGTTGTAAACAACGCTTTAAAGGAAGGTGGATCAATGGGAGATTTTGCCAAATTTGTACTCCAAGATTCGTAAGAAATGTTGGAAGCTTAATGGCGTCCAAATAAAATCTGAAAAATATTCAAAATTTTCCTTTTTGCAAGAGTTACAGTTCTATTTTTTTCTTCACACGTTGCAAGCTCTTTCTTACACAATATGCAAATGCACCTTTCTTTTTATTTCACTTCATTCATTGAACAACAATAGATGAGAGCTAGCTGTTATATAGGCATCATAAAATGACATAGATGATAATTAGTAAATAGAGGGGACGACAATTGTCCCCATATGTGTCCTAAATGTAACAAATTAACACCAAAATTTTAATACCTCCTAATACATGTGTTTTGATATAAATAACACAACACTCAAACTTTGACACCTATAATTCTAAACTATTAAGCAAGTATTTAGAATCATACACGTCAATCTCTAAGTGTTCAAAAGAGAATTACTTTTTAATACTTTCCCTCAAACTCAACTTCGTATAACAAGTTTTTTTTAATCTACATAATACTTCATTGTTTAGTGTTTTTAAAAAAATATTTGTCAGTTGATCTTTTATTATGCAGAACATCAATTTTACAATTTTATTTTTCACCTGTTTTCAAATAAAATGACATTTTTTATGTTTGCTTCAATTGGTGTGCCACTTAATTTTTTCCAAGTAATATGACAAATTTATTTTCAATATATATTCTTGTTGGTTTTTTTGTGCGAGATCCAATTCAAAATATATCTCATCGACATTGCTTGTCATGAACATTTTTTGTGTTGTTGCTTTTTCAATGACTATAAAATTACTGCTAACCCAATATGAAAGAGATTACGGAAAAGAGAATAATTAATTGAAAAACATTTGGAGCCTGGAAATTTATCACAATCAGAGGTTTTTTTTTAAGGGTAATTTTATCTTGTTAACAATCGTGAGAACTGTTATCCGTAAGACCGTAATGATATAACATGCTACTCGTTGTTGATCATTAACCCAAGGAGTGTCCTACTCTGTTGGGCCTACCTATTTCTAAATTTATTCCTAGAAGCTATTATGCTTACGGGAAGAGTCCAGATACTCTGTCTAATATTATAATATTTTATTATGTTTAATAAATTTCAGTCATTTATTTACGTGACTCACGTAAAATAAATGACTAATATTTTATGAGATAGAATAAAATAAAATAACATGGGACAGTTTATCTCCATTGGGAGTGCTTCCAAATTTAAGATCCGGTTTCGATGATTATTGCCACTGTTATGTAAAACATTTTTACATTACAGAAAATAGAAACTACAACTAATTTAGAACTTAGAACAAACCTTGGTGGTCACACCCAACGCTCCCACTGAAACTTTTGCCGCACTAAGAAGTGGATCCTGGGACCCAATTCTGACAATTTTGGCATACGTTTCTGATTCTTTTGTCGGGACAACGAGGCTTATACCAATAACATGATCGTGAACAGCTCCACCTTTATCCCACCATGAGCTACCGTGTGCACCTGTATTTATAAGTCCTCCTGCACTGACACCTTTCCAATGGAGTTCAGATTTTTTATATAATATTATTTTATTTTATTATGGCTAATAAAATTTTAATGGAATCATAACTGAGATTTATTAGATAAATAGACTGGACTTTCCACTATGACGCTGCTACCAAGCTCAATCCGGCTTCTTCAACCCAATCAATCAACTGACGAAGACCCACTCCAGCATCTACCGTAACAGCTAAATTAGCCGTATCAATGTCGATGTTGGTATTGTACTTGGACTTGCTTATGAGCAATGAATTCCAGTTCTGCGTTTCAGGGCAGGCCAGTTTGGAAATGGTATGAGAAAACCCGCTAACAACGTCCTTAACCTTCAGCTTGTTCTGATTGGCATATGCGACAGCTAGTCTTAGCTCTTCTTCCGTCGTTGGGTAGGAGGCGTTTGTTACTTGACAATCCTTGCGATCATTCCATGTTCCATAGGCATTGTAGAGGGTGCAACCATTGCCGTTGCACCTCAATGGAGGTTGTGGGGATATGGCGTTGATCGTTTGCGGTTTTCCACCCAAAAGAACGAGGAGGATGACTTCAAGGAGGAGGCTAAAATACGCCATTACTTGGCTTAGTACCGAGTTTGCATAGTGTCGATTGTAAACAACGCTTTAAAGCCAGGTGGATCAATGGGAGATTTTGCCAAATTTGTACTCCAAGATTCGTAAGAAACTAATTCGTTTAGACTTTCCGTAGATCAAGTTTTATGTTTAAATCTCGTATAATTCATTAGAAAAATGATTAATAAAGGACAAGTAAAAGAACTTGGATCGTGGACAAGTACTCTATTTTCCTATAGCTATCTTGACCTTTTATTTAAGAAAGCAAAAAAAATTAAATTAGTAGAATATGAAAAGCGACAAGAAATCCTTTTAAACAACTTTAGAGAGAAGAGGATTGGAAGCTCAACCTACAGCATGAACTACAACCAAAGGAAAAACTCACAAGCTGAGCTGCTACAAAATTACAACATCATCCAAACCAACATTAAATAATTAGAACTTATACTAGTATGGATTCTATTAGTAAGAAACATTTAACTGTCAAACTTGGTTGGCATATAAGGCACCGAAATTCAGTACTTAGCATGCCTAATAAGACAATAAAGAATTGGCCAACCATAATTCGGTGCCTAATATGCCTAATAAGACAACAAAGATTAATAGTCGGCCAATATATTTATTCTCCTGCCTATTTAGGCAGGAGATGAACAAAAAGAGAGATCAATAAGCAGAAGAAGAGAGTCGTGAGGTGAAAGAGAAAAGAAAGACAAATAGAGACAAAAATTTTGTATGTATTTTTGGGTCTAGTTTTTTCTTGTAATTCACCAATTTTTCTCAGTAGTAAAATTCTTCTATCCTTACCTATAATTTTTACCCTAATTTGGGAGTTTTCTACGTAAAATCTGTGTGTTCATTACTATTCTTTCAGTCCTATTTATCTGCGAACTTGCTCTAATTCGATTGATTTTCACATCAAGTGGTATCAAAGAGAGGCGAGAAAATTATGACAAATTTTTTAGCTTAATCCGTTCGGAGTTCGGGTGAGCACAGTGAAAGATAGTGAATAATAATCTCAAAAGGTGACAAACTGTTCATGCATTTATTTTTGCATTAAACTGTGTGATAAATTCCTCTTAAAAATAAGCTTTGGCCATCATAGTTCGAAATTGATTTTTATAGAGTAGAAATCACTAAGCTTCAAAATGGAAAACCTTAAAGAACTTTTTAAATCCAGGATTTTGATCAATAAGACTCCATTTCTCAAGATCCCGTTAAGCGCTCTTAGTGTGTGTAGTAGGATTTGCCATTGTAATGGGTCAAATGAAATCTAGCATTAACTTAATATTAATACACAACCATGCAAGATAATAGAGAATCAACAAGATCACAAGTAGACATAAATGAGACTTCATATATTTAAGCTAAAAGTTTTACATCAATCAATCCAAATCACACAATGAATATCCAACATTTGATTAAACGATAATCAATTATGTTCAACTACAAATCACAAATCCTAAACCTAGGAATTTATAAACTCATAGCTAAACATGGATTAACTACTCCCTTCTTAAACTCATGGAACTCCGGCCATTGCTATATCTTCAAGAGGAAGAGAAACTCCTAGCCACGCATAGCTCTCGGAAGCTTCACAATTGAGAAGGAATCAGAGGCAGCCATGGTAGAGGCTGACGGTGAAAGTACAGGAAAAATGAGAGAGATATGAGAGAAGACCATCGTGTGATGATATCTGATGATGGAATGATATGTCGACTCTCTTCTTGTATCCCAAAATAGGTTTTCTCCAAAACGGGTTGCCAGGTTGAGTGCGTACAGTTAGTAAATTTTTCGAAAATGGTTCGGGTCTGGTGTTGATTCGACTACTTCGCCGCAACGAAAGGATGAGTTCACCGTGATGAACTTTTTATGAAAGATTTCTTCAATAATGTGCTAATTTCACCCCGGTGACATCTAATCCACACCATGGCCAAATTAACCCAAAAGGTTTTGCTTGGAGTTTTTGGATTCTTCGCTGCGACGAACTTTTCCTTGTTGACTTGTGTTCTTGTGACTCTTGGCTCTACTTCTTGAATTTCCTGCAATGAAAAATAATAGTTTATAGTATCAATTGTCTTAAAAATCAATTGAGTGCAATTGGTAATTATTTGTGACAATTTTACCTTCAAACGACATTAATTCAAAACAAGCACTCATGAGCTAAATTAAGCACAATATCCGATAATAAGAGCCAAAAAGTATAACAAATAATATGAAATTGTCACCAAATGATATAGGAAACTTGGGTTTAATCAAATTCCCCCACACTTAGACCTTTGTACTCCTGGACAAAGCTTATAAAAGTCAAAGAAATACAAGTGCAAAAGAAAATACCGACTATGATTAAAATTGAGAGTAGAAAATCAGTTAAATCACTTTCTCATAAATCAACCCAAGCAGACTGAAAGAGCGCTAAAAAGATAAACATTATAAATATTTACTCCAATAGATCTAGCAAAAGAGATTTCTCTCAAAGGATGGTGTTTAACTCTCAACTCACTTATTTTGGGATAATTTCACTCTAAAATCTGTTTAGTCCATTCTCTACCTTAAGCTTGTGATAATTTTACCTCTCCACCATAAGAACTATAATTTCGAAAATCAAGAAGACTTTCAGGGTTGTAAAGTACAAAAGGCTAAATGAAATGGACTGAATATAAGAAAAAGATGAGTAATATGCATAACAACTATTTTCCACATGAACAAACATCAAAGATGCGAAAGAAGATATGTGTTTTTTTTAGAAAGCTTTCTAAACTTTTTCTTTCTTTTCCTTTTGAGATAGCCTTTTTATTATTTTTTTACATTCTTTTCTTCCTTGGCTTTTCTCAATATCTATTCTCTTTTGAGAAAGCTTTCTAAACCTTTTTTTTGGTCATGTATGAATTCTACTATCTACAACAATCAACTTAAACTTAGAAACTGGGAATAAAATATTTACATCAATATGAAGACATGTGCATGCACTCAAAAATATGGCTCAAGGGGCTAGCAATGGTTAATTGTTTAGGGGTTTGTGTTTGGATGAAGGGTTTTGAAATGAACACCTCTTTCATATTCACAAAATTTTAGTTCATCAAGCCTTGATTAAGAATTAAAACAAGTTCTGGAGAGATATGAAATTAAGCAGATACGCACAGAAATGAAAGAATTCAGGCCTAAATATCCTTCCAACAAGGTTAGTATCTCAATTAAGAAATCTCAAGGTTTAAAAACACATAGTGCTACACTCTCAGCATACCCTCACTTGCCTCTTGTGAAAACATTGAAAATGGAATTAACGAAAATCAACTATCATTTTAAAAACATAGATGATTTTTCAAAAACACATGGACAACTTTGAAATTTATAAAAATACAACACAAGAGTATTAAGAATCTAACTTGGAAGAATTGTTGAATTTAGGGAATAAAAACATTTGCTTGGCCGAGAAGAGATGTGGGGATTTCGCCGCGGTATATTGCAGAGAAAAAAGAAACACTTGAAAAACATGCAATTCACCCAATTACCAAGTTTAAAAATTTGCAGAGGACACACAAATGCCTTGTTGAAAAACACTTAAGTGGCCAGAATTGATGCATGAAGAAGCTATTTTGCTGAATTCAAAAAGATAAATTCATCCCCCCACACTTGAACATAGAATTGTCCTCAATGGTGAAACAAGGGAAACACAATCGCATAGTGAATATAAACAGAGAGCAACTAGAAGATAAAGCTCAAGGGAAATCAATACAGCAAAAGAAAGGCAAGAGACAGAATTTAGAAGGGAATTTTATTGAATTGAAAGACTACTAATTAAACTAAAAGCTAAGCTATTTTTCTACTGGGATGGTTTCTCCCCCACACTTACTCAGCAAACTAATACACCAACATATGTCATAAGTGGTCACATGGCAAAAGTAAGTAACAAGTGAAAGGAAGAAACAACCTGGGAGTTATGGCGGTTTCTGATTCTCCTGGTAGACCTTTGACAGATGGCCATGTTGTGGTGAAACAACTTCATCAAACGCCATGTCGGCGTCAACTTCCACGATGCCAAAATCACCTGAAATATTAGCAGAAAACCTTTCCCCAAGATCAAGTGAATACAATTCAGAACCAAAGGAATCATCTTGGAATTCAAATTTAGAGCAAGCATCATCAACAGCAATATCAATCATGTTAACACCTAAAAGCGAATAATCCTCATGAGGATATTTCATTGCTTCGTACATATTAAAGCACACTTTTTGATCTCCTACCTCCATTAATATGGTACCTTCTTTCATGCTAATCATAGTGTTAGTAGTCCCTAAGAAGGGTCTACCAAGAATTAGTATGGCATCATGAACAAATTCAGAAGACATATCAAGAACAAAAAAGTCAGCTGGAAAGACCAAACCCTTTACCTGGACCAAAATGTTCTCTATAATGCCCACTGGATGCCTAAGAGACCTATCAGCTAATTGTAGAACTACAGATGTAGGCTTAAGACTCTTGACTCCTAATGATGTGTAAACAGACTTAGGTATAACATTAATGGCTGCCCCCAGATCTAACAAGGCTCCCCCTACGGTAACTTTACCTATAGTGCACGAGATAGTGAAAGATTCAGGGTCTTGGCATTTTACGGGGATTTGGGGTCTAAACATGCAGACACATTTGAGCTGACTTGCATTCTTTCATTCGGTCTGAACTTCCTTTTATTGGTGCACAGGTCTTTAAGGTACTTAGCATACGCAGGAACCCTTTTTACAAGGTCAAGCAGAGGGATATTGACTTCTACTCTTCCAAACAAATCAATTATATCTTTCTCATGTTTAGTATCAGTCATCCTTTTGCTAAGAAAATACGAATTAGGAAAAGGAAGGTCTTTAAGGTTTAACTCCTTGTCATTGGCTTTATGAGCTCCTTGCTTGCTTGATTCCTAGTGGCTTTCAGAATTTGCTTCCTTGCTCTTTAATGGTTTAGACTCCTTTTTAGTTAAAAGTGCTCTCTCCTTGGAGATTTCAAACTTCTTGACTCTTGCAGATGTTTAAGGCATTTCTTCACATTCAATCTCCTCTTCATCTACTCCCTCATCTTGATTGCTAAACCTCACTTGCTTCCCATTCGAAGAGTTATGGCATTCAAACTCTTGGGGTTCATAATAGTATTGGAGGGAATAGTTCCACCGCTCCTAGCTTAGTTCTCACTCATGTTGTTGGATAGTTGAGTGACATAGGAGTCGATATTCTCAACCTTCATCTCCCATTGCTCCATTCTCTTCTCTAGAGCATTGAACCTAGCAATATTTTTAGAAGAGTCCTATTGAATCAGAGAGGCTATGGCATTGAAGTGGTTGTTATTAGAAGTCCTCTCCTCCTTCATCAATGACATCATATTATGCAGAAGTTTATTATTGTCTTCCTTAGGAGGGACAGTTACAGCTTGCTGTTTGTTTTGGAACTGGTGTGTGGAAGAACTAGTCCCTCCACCTTGTTGAAATCTGTTTTGACCTCTTCCTTCTTCATCTCTCCAACTGAGTCTAGGATTTGCTTTCCATCCATTGTTATAGGTGTTGGAATAAGGGTCCTATTTCTAATTTGGCTGACCCTGATAGACAGCAGATACCTCTTCATAACGACTGGGGTAGACACTAGAGATATGCATCATAGAACCACAAGTGTCACAGCTAGATGCAGTGAGATCCATAGGAGTTGGTGGACGACGCACACTCATATTTTTCAACTCTGCAGTAATGAAGGATAGTTGCAAACTCACTTTACTCTCCAAAGATTCGACCTTAGACTCAAGACTTTCCATTCTTCTGGAGTGAACTGTTGAAGCTCCCAACTCATGTACTCCTCTAGTGTCCCTCACACTGTACTGCTGGTGATTCAGAGCCATTTTCTTAATTAGATCTCATGCTAATGAAGTTGTGAGGACAATCAGAGAACCTCCTGAAGCCACATCCAACATACCTTTATCTTGACTTTTCAGTCCATCATAAAAGTACTGCACTAACTGCTTATCAGGTATCTGATGGTGAGGGCAACTGGACAATAGATCTTGAAAACGGTTCCAATAATCGTAAAGGGACTCATCATAATCTTAACGTGTCGAGTAAATCTCCTTCCTCATTGATGAAGTTCTGGAGGCCAGAAAATAGTTCTCCAAGAATACCTTTCGTAGATTGGCCCAACTGTGGTAGGCATTCGGCACATGTCTTGGAAGGCTTATCAACCACTCCCTTGCTTTACCGTCCAAGGATAGATGAAAAACTTTCCATAGCACTTTATCTAGAGAAGCGGCCACCAGTTTTATACTCTGGAAAATCATGGATAGCAATTGCAAATGGATGTAGGGATCTCCTTTTGTCAAACCACAGAATTTAGGAAGAGAGTTAATAAGCAATCCTTTAACCTCAAATTTCACATCAAAATTAGGATAAGTAGCAGTAAAAGGATCATAATTAACATCAGAAGTAGTGGCTTCCCTAATTATCCTCCTTCTAAGGTTTCCATTATTCTCACCCACTTGCTCCTGCTCTCCATTACCTCCATTATCACCAGTCCTAAGTAGGTTAGCATTAAGGTTAGGGTTTTCCAGAAAAGCTGGGTTTTCAGCCATTATCACTCCTTCTAATGATTCACTTGAAGTGAATCACACGCTAATACAATCGTTAATAACAATATGTAATAACACAAGAAGGGGGGGTTGAATTGTGAAAACTTTTTCGTTAATCCCCTTTCGTAAAAATTCTTTTCGTTTAAA
>JAOSBM010000001.1:8557673-8579542 GCA_027568955.1 Erythroxylum tenue
ATGTGGAGCCTAAAGTAAGTGACACATGGACCAATAGAATAGTAACATATGGACCAATAGAAGGATAACATATGTACCAATAGAACGGTGACACATGGACCAATGGAATGGTGACACATGGATTAGTTTGACCTTCTTGAATTTTCTAAAGAAAATAAATGAAAAGGCAATAGAAGTAAGAGTGAAGGTCTGCCATAAGGTTAGAAGAGGGAGAAAAACGAAAATGAGAAGAGAAAAGGGGGAAGAAAAGAGGAGAAGGAAAGAAGTTATCAAGGTAAGTTGAAATTCTGGTTTCAATTTGATCTTTCTCTTTCTATATGTCTTTCATATTCTTAGAGCACGAATTTGAAGAAACTCGAAGAATGAAAGTTGTAGATACAGGTCTTAACTTGACCTTTGTGAAAGTGGCTTGAAAAAATAGTGACTAGTGCTCGAGTCATGCTTGTTTCCCTAATACTTCCTGTGATAGACCCCTGTGTAGGAACCTGGTATTATTTCCTAATTTTTGAAGACCTTAGAGTCCGAATTACTGAAAGTATAAAACATGAAAAAAAATGATTATTGATTTCTTATGAATGCTTCTGTGAAACGTTTTTGTTAGACGATGTATTGACAATGATTTATTGAGGTTTGAGTATTGGTTGCCAGTTTGTTTCTTACCTGAAACAGGACATAATTTGGATGGACATTATATTTTAAAGAGAGATGTTGTTTATGTAATTTTTGAATATATTAATACTAAAGGAAGTCTAGTTTATAGGGGCATAAGAATCATGGCATTTGGATTTTTTTAGAGAGAGTTATGATTAAAAGAAGACAGCTTGTTCATAAAGGAACATTAGGAAGAAAAGGATGTAAACATTGCACATAAGGTTAGGTTAGCTTGATGGTTGAGGAGACATTGAGCTGAATTAGTAAGTGAATTATTGACCTATTGACATATGTTAGAATAACATTTATGATGATTGATTAGGGATGAATTTGGTTGTGGTAGTGTTTGAATATGAGATACATGTTTGAGTAGTAAATACATTGTATATTTGTATGCATAAAAGCTTAGGAGCTATGGATCAAGGAGCTCATATCTAGGATTGTTGAAGTCAAAGGAGTGTACACCTTGTTTTTAGGAGAGTTGGGGAAATCATATCTCTCAAATGGCATTAGGACATCCCAAGACATACATGATGACTTGTATGTGAATTTTGAACCTAGGTAATGCATAGTAGAATTGAATCTCAAATGGATGCTAATGTGTTTATGTATTTAAGAAACAACATTTTTTTGAATAACACTTTGCACTTGGAGTGCAAAAGATGACTTTTATTGCATGAAATAATGTTTTGGAATTTACATATGCACAATTGAGTCATGTATGTTGCGTGTTTGTGTTTTCTTTTAGCTTAGAGTCATGGCAAGGTTCCATTTTATCGGTTGGACAGACAAATAAAAGCATGGTGCCTTACTTGATTTTTATATTTAATATTTTTATATGATTTTTTTGTGATTGGTGATGTAACGATTGGCCAATAAAGTGCTAGGCACAACAGATTATGCCACCCCCGTACCTTTGATGTTGGAACATAAAATTTGAGTCTCTGTATCAACACCTTTCTACGAGACTTGCGGGTGATTCCACACCTAGGGTCTGGACACCGATAAGGCCATCACCTAGGGTCATGACGCTCTTTTCGACTATAGTTTTGACTCACCACATATGAAAGTCGAGTCAACACCGAGAATTGATGGGTGCGCACACTAGTTTGGCCGACTACTGGTGACACACATGATTGTTTTAGGTTATTCTGAGATTTTTTTTTGACAATATTTGATTTAAACATGTGATGTTTTTCTACTTTTGTGTACTAAAACTGGAACCTATGTTCACTGGATGAGTGATTAATAGGCTAGGCCTATGTGGTTCCTAACTAGTATACGTTGAGTCATAGGCTAGGCCTGTAACACTCCACCCTCACAAGACACGTACCCAACATCCTGAGTGATGTCCGAGTGCGGATCCTGCAAGGGTGCAATGCTAGAACGGTCAAACTCTCGAAAACACAATACAAAAAAAAAACTTTTTTCTTTATAAGACAATACACACATTTTGCGAAAATCACATTTTCAATCACAAAGTTACAACCAATACACAACTCATCATAATTTCACTAGTCACTTAGGCCCAAATTCAAAAACAAAACATTTTAGTCATAATGTCTTTACATTACAACATCATTCATATACACATTGTACGGTATTTATGAATACATAATTTGATACAAAATTTGCGAAATATACAATTCAGTATGAAAATAAAGAAATACAATGCAGATGCAAACTGATCCCGACCTATATCCCTTACTTGAATGCAATAGGTATACTCTTGTTTGTCTAACGAGGTACTCTTCCAAGCCTGAAAAATATTTTCAAATTTTGGGTGAGTTTTGCGAACTCAGTGAATCATCGATGGCTCACCCAGTCACATAACACATAATTCACATTATTTATCTAATAATCACATTGGATCACATGCACTTAATCAATCATTTCACGTTTTACATTCAACACATTATAATCATTCATATCATGCATATGCAGTGCATATGAGACCCATTTTTTATTTATTACTTTGTTATGGGCGAGTGCCTAAACTGTCCCGTATCTATTGTGGATACCGGGCTCATTGATAATTGTCCCGTATCCGTTAGGGATACCGGGCTCATTAACGTTGAGCCTAAGGCTCTGATGCGCATAACTGAGCTTAAAGCTCTTTTCACGTTGGCTACTCTGGTCATAACTACCTTTATCTTTCATGCATTCATATAGTGAAATGCATCAATCACATATGATCACTTATTCACTTTCACATATCATCGAACCTTAGTCCGATATTCAATATTTATGTTGAGAAACACTTTGTGATCATGCATTCATGTCATGAAGCATTTAGTTCGTCACATTCACATACAATTAACACTTCAATATTACATTTAAGCATCAGAAACCTCAGACCTTCACTGTCCGGAATCACACAATCAATTCACATCCCATTTATAATCACTCAAGTCATAACATCCACAAAACAAACAATAAGGTAAGATCATCTAGGTCTACTCACAATACGCTCCAGATTAGCTTTTTCTTCCAAGTTCTGGAAACGTCTGAATGCAGACGTTCATCCTGCACATCAAAATTATGCAATACACGTTGCACACATACATTAATAATTTCACAATTATAAGCATTCATTTATGCGCAAATGTGTATATGGAATATGTACAATGCATGCTCACAACAATCCCGGGTATAACTCTATCATTCTCATAATGTAAACATTCGTATTCTTCAATATAAGTACCATTTATACTTATGGTTTATTCTTCAATAAAATCATTAGAATCTAATTTCATAACCCAATGAATCATTGCAGATTTTTCTCCAAACACTAACTTTCAGGTATACTGTCCCCGATCATTTATACAATTCAAATGGGGAAATTTAAGAACACTTTCTTCTATAAAATTGTTCGTCTATCTCTTAAGTTTCTAATGACACCAAGATCGTTCAATTTGGTTTAGAAATCTGAAAGTCATACCCCAAACATTTTTGGATTGTTCTCATTCTGAAACAGTACCCTATACTCAACTTCCATCCAGAAATTTAAAGTCTTAGAGACTAAATTAAAATTCAGTTTCTTCATATAATTTGTATCTCTATGTCTCTAGTTTACTCCAAATCAAAAATTATTCCATTTGGATAACTACAGAAGAAGATATGCTCAAAATACCGAAATATGTTCAGTGTAGAGAAAAGTTCACCATGGCAAAGTCAGAAGTTCGCCGCGGCGAACTCCTCCAGAGAGGAATTCTAGTGAAATTTTCACAAGTTCGTCGGGGATAAACCTAGAGTTTTCTGCAGTGAACTTTACCCGAAAGAAATCCTAGCTAAATCCTTCAAGTTCGCCGCGACAAACTTCCACAGACACATACCCAGTTTTTCAACTTCATATCAGATTTTAAGACTCTTCTAAAAAGAATTTGAATTCGACTTCTTCATGAAAAATGTAGCCATATGTCTCTAGTTTACTCCAAATTAATAATAATCTCATTTGGATAACTAGAGAAAAAGTTATGGCTAAAGAATTGAAGCATAATCAAATAGAAAATGTTACAGCCAACATTTTTCTAGCACCCATTAAACACCATTCACTCACCCAATCCAACATTACGTCATTCCCTAATATATTATCCATCAAAACAAAAAAGCAAGGCATGAATATATCCCCCATTTCTCATCCACGTTTCATCATGAACCCGTCCTCATTTTATGAACATTTAACTCTTAACTATCATCAAAATATGTTTCATTCATCAATTCAAGAAGAACAAAGTTTAACTTACATGTTTAGCTCCAAAGCTCCTTCAAATCACCGTGGAACCCTAGCTCCTTCAACATAAACGATCTTCACCTTTTTAAGGTGGAATATGTTAGGTCTTTTAGCAACAAGAAGAAGGAGACAATGAATCTTGAAGAAGCAAGGTGAAAGAGTTGAACAAACATCAACATGAGAGGGTAAGAGTTGGATGTCGTGAGTGAAGAAGAAACTAGATGAAGAAGATGAAGAAATGAAGCTAACTAAAATAAGAGACAATAGCAAGTGAAAGACCAAAGATGACTATTGTGATTTAAAACAAGTGGTGTGGCAAGTGACATGTGTCACTTGCCACATGTCCCTTTCTCATGGTCTTTTATTTAACTAGTCCATTTTATCTCCAATTTCTAATGCAGTTGACTCCTAATTTTCAATGACACTCGTTATTAAATCTCAAAGTCATTTCTCACAATTTTCATTGCTATTTGACTCTTATTTCTACTACCATTTAACAATCATTTTGCCACTTGGCAATTTTTTCTAGTCCAAAAATACCCAAAAATTTTCCCAAAAATTCCAAAAATTCTAAATAAAAAATTATAATCTCCAAATCAAATTTTCAATACATTCAAACCACATTTTCCAATAAAGTCACATTTACAAACAATTATACCCGGAAATGTCAATGAATGCACGTACAGTCGTTTTTATATACAAAAATCACTATTTACGTGTGTGCGTACGCTACATTACGCATGAGCATGAAATACACTTTCTTCTAATCTCTCATTGCTATTTTCTCCATTACTAAAATCTAGAGCTCTAACCCTTAGTATGGGAACGGGATGTTACAAGGCCTATGTATTTCTATGTCATGTATGTTCACTTCATTGGTTATTTACACAGTCTTGATGTGTATCGAGTTCTATTTGTGATATATGTTTTTCTTGCTCACTGAGCACATAGTGTACTCACCCCCTCCGCTTTCCAACCATGCAGGTTAATTTGGTGAGCTTGGGGCTCTGAGTGTATCGTGCGATCTTTTGACATTTTTTGGGCATTACCACACGTGGGTAGTCTCTGTTTGTACTTTTGTTATATAATGGCTCATGAATTATTTTTTTAATTAAGTTGGTTATGTTGATATGCTTTATGATTTTGTAAATTAACTTTTGACTGTCTTATGGTTTGTAAGTGACCTTATGTATAAAC
Source organism: Erythroxylum tenue (assembly GCA_027568955.1). Classification (NCBI taxonomy): domain Eukaryota; kingdom Viridiplantae; phylum Streptophyta; class Magnoliopsida; order Malpighiales; family Erythroxylaceae; genus Erythroxylum; species Erythroxylum tenue. The sequence continues at coordinate 8,563,255 of JAOSBM010000001.1, forward strand.
CTTTTGTACTGTTGTTGAGATTGCTCTTAAGTGGACTTAAAAGTCTAGAAGTTGTGGTCAAGTTTTAATTTGAATATAGAAGTGCATTTAAAACTGATTTACAGGTATTTTAATTTAGTTTTGGGATTTTCAAAATACAATCGTTGTGTTGTCCAAATGTTTTCAAAGAATATTCAGTTAGCCTTGCATAGTCAGGTTAAGGGTACCGTGAGTATCGTTAGCCTGGGTATGTGGCAGTTGTCATGTGCCCGATGTGGTAACGGGTCGTGACACTCACAAACTCGGATGACAAATTAGCGTTGGGACTAAAATTTAGTATCTTTAAGTATAATTTTGGAAACCTCCAATCCAACATTAGACCTAGCATGCGAAGATACAAGCAACTTATCACTTGTAAACATTTTTCTTAACTCTTTCTTCATTATAATAAAACACTGAAGTTATAAAAAATTTGTTGCAAATATTGTAATAGCAAGAAGGCACAAATTCCTACCATTGATAAATTTCTTTCTCATTAGATTCAAGACCCATGTTATAAATGAATTTTGTTACCTTTTTGACTTTCTGCATAATCTCAACAACAATAGGAAAATACTTAGAATCTCCTATATTTTTCAACATTAAGTTAATGCAATGTGCAACACAAGGAGTCTAAAAAAAGGAATTAGACTTGCTTTGTAATCTTCTTCCCGCTGCTTTATAAGGGAAACAATTTTCAATAATTAACTGAACAATATTTTTTAGCCCTACTTCATTAACAACTTCATTGAATATTTCAAATAAAGTATCAGTATTCCTAACAAGGCCAGATGCATTAATAGACTTCAAAAAAATTGAGTCATTTGTAGAATAAACCAAAAAATTAATAATAGGCTCATGTCTCCTTTTTTTTAACCATCACACATGATTGAATACTCATAACTAGCCCAATCTATTATTCTTTCTTCCAAATAACTTTTAATTTCATAAACTAAGCTACTCAAAAGTTTTCCTCTATAGTTATCATTAGAAGGAGCTTTGTATCCCGGATCATAAGAGACTATATCATCAATGATAGGCTGATAATAATAAGATTAGGAAGCATTAAATGCTACACTTGAATCATACCACCATCTAACCATTGCCCTATTTACATTGTGCTTCTCTTGATTATATGGAACTATGAATTAAAGGTTAAGCTCTAGGAGTTGTTCATAGTGCAAAAAAAATCAACACCTACCTTCTTTTTTTCCTAACATCAAGTCCAGATGCAATATTCACTTCTTGCTAGGAAGGAACACTACCACCTTCAACATTTTCACTATCATCATGAACACTAGGAAAAGAACTTCCGCTACCAATTTCACAATTCAATATCTCCCTTTTTCCTTTCTCGTGTTGAAACTCTTCAAGCAAAGTTTTAATTTGTCACTTCACATTATGGCTCACTTTTTTACATAGTTCTACATCTCCTTTAACCCCCATCTAAATGTTTCTTTAATCTGGTGATTCTTCCAACTTTCAAATGCTTGTTACAAAATAAGTAAATACTATGGTTCTTCATACTAGGGACCAATGCAGCATGAGCTCAAGTTGGATCATTGTATCTTCCTGAAGTAGTTGAATGATCATGAGTATTTGAACTTCCTTCCATTTATCTGTAAAAATAAATGAAGACATATATTAAAATAAAGAATACATAATTTCTCTCTCAACTACAATCACAAAATATGTATTGTTTAACTCAAAAGTCCAAGCTAACACATTACACATTACACAATACACAATACATATATACATCTTATATAATATAACTCATTTTTTATGATTACAGCATACACTATTCAATTTCATTCTAATATAATTCAACTCTAAGTCAAAAACTAATAATTCAAGTATCCAATATACACAATTCAATTTCATCCAACACAATTCTCCAATAAGTCAAAAACCAACAATTCAAGTATTCAACATACATAATTACATAATAAACATATACATCTTATATAATATAACTCATTTTGTATTATTACATAATACACAATTTAGTTTCATCAAACATAATTCATCATAAGTCAAAAACCAACAATTTAAGTATTCAACATACATAATAACACAATAAACTTAATAGTCACCAACTTGAATATGTTTGAGGGCACATATAAAAAATTACATGCATGAAGTGAATTGAACTTAATAAATAAAGATTTTTTTTGCTTCATTACGTTTGACTAAATATGACATTTAATTTAGTCTTCTTAACATAGATGAGTTTGGCCATTCACTTAACAAATATATTGAGCACCGGGGACTAAAAAATGCCAACTTATGTCTAGCGAAAAACTTTTCTTCCCTTTCCCCAATTTACAAAACAAAGTTTAACTTTAAATACTTATTGAGATATCAGAGAAATACTTTGTTTATGTTTAAGATTAAACTGTCAAATATTTAACTAATTCATTTCAATTTGATTCAATCCACAATAACAAGTATCATCAATGGTAAGTCTTTTTATAGAAGATAATATAATATATTAAGCAAAAAGTAAACAAAACTTTATAAATTTCAAAAATTTTATAGAAATTTGATTAGAATTTAAATATTTATTAAAATAACTTTTAATTTAATTTAATTAATAACAAGTACATATTTAATATTGTATGTTCAAACACTTTTCAAAACAAAATTGAAGATGATAAACTTAATCAACACTTTAAAAACATCATTATGTTAAATTTGAATAATATCTTGTAAAATATAAATATATACAAACAATTATAACTTTCAAGTTTCAAACCCAAATTTTCCAATACATTTACTTTCTTCATAAATTGACAATGCCTAAATTACGTTCAAATCGAACCAATTTACACAAATATTTCTAACTTTTAAACTCACAAACAATTCCAACTTTCAAACCATTCACAAATTCACAAATTCCATATGACACAATACAACCAAAACACAATGCAAATGCAATTCACAAGCAAAACAAAACAATTCAAAACACACACAAAAATCAAAAATTACAATTTGGTTGACTTGGGTTGGGTCGATTTAGGTTAGGTAGGTTTTTTGGGTTGGGTTTGGTCAAAAACTTTATCTGAAATTTGTTAGTTGCAACTTCAAGCGAGCAACGGCCAACGATGGTGGAGGAGAGCATGTGCCAAATGCGATGGGGAGGGAGAGCAACAGGCGTAGGAGGCATGGTAGAGAGGGAGAGCAACAGGTCAAGGAGGCGGAAGAGCATTAGTGGAGTGAGAGCAGTAGCTAACAGGTGCGATAGGGACAGGGCGTGGTGGAGAGTAGCGACTAGCAGTTGGTGTTGTAGCAATGGTAGCCGGATGGGGGAGTCAAAGAAGACAAACGACGATAGTGAGGGGAGAGAAATTTTGAAAATTTTTGAGGGTGAGAGAGTCTGCAGGTGGGTGGGGTAATTTTGTTAAAAAAGTATTTGTAATTTAGCCCTTGGAATATTTAAATTTTACTATACCTACAAATATTTGACAGTATTTTAAATATCAACAGTACTAGCCAGTATTGAAGATGGTGATCTTGTACTATTTTTCGGCCTAATGATGTTATTGCTCTTTCATTGCTGTGGGATAACCTTGCACATGTAGTAAATTCTAGTAAAATACCATTTTCCTCATAGTTAACACCAAACCAATTTCTGAAGTATTTGAATACATGTAACGTAATTTCCTTTTTTCATTACAATACAAATTTGAGTTCTGGTGCCAGTTTGTGATACAAACAAGTAATTTTATTTGATAAACATGTTAGCTATAAAACCCATCACTTAATGCACCAAATGATGCACTTACCTGTAGATAACAAACACCCAGTCAAGTCACATCAACTGAATAAAAAGCGCAGAACTTTAACCCCCCAACATGTGATCCTGACATTGCAAATTTGCAGTGGCAGGGAAGACCAATTCCAGGCAGCCAGGCACCACAGATTACAAAGTCACGGGCCAATCAAATATTTTATATATAGGCAACACAAACTACTAATTACTTGGGAGAACATTTGAGGACATAACAAAACTTGTCTGAACTGAAGACCATTTAAACTAACAGATTAATTGACTAACTGCTCATCTTCGTCGTGGCTGACATCAGGTCGTCCATATTCTTGGAGAGCCTTCAGCAGCTGGCTTCCCTTCCTCCTCCCTCTCACTGTACAATCGCCTTGTAATGCCAGAACAACCGCACGTGCAACCTCCTCCGGAGGCGCGTGTTCCGCCCTTTCCACGGGCCCACCACCTCTGCCGTATATAACACCAAGCGCACCTATAGCGTATTCCCTTCCCCTCCCCGCCATCTTGCCCATCATAGCTACCATCACGGGCACTGCCAGTGCGTGAGCCCGCAACTCTGCAGCCCCCTCCGCCACCGTACACGCCAGCTCCAAAGCCGCAAGTGCCCGCTCGGCCGCCGGCCCCTCTAACTCCATTGCCACCTCTACCAAGGCCCCCACCGCCCCAGCCTCCACCGCCACGCGGCGATTGCCTTCAGCCAAGCATAGAGCTAGTAAGATCTTTGTTGCTGGTTTTGCTCCCGCATAGTTCTTCAAATTCGACACTATTCCATGCATCAGTTTCGGTGGGCAAATAGTGTCTGCGGAAGGGTTGGGAACAAGGGAGCGCTCCAAGATGTAGAGGGCGGAGAGCTGTTCTGATTCTAAGCCGGTGCTGAATTGGAGTTCCGCTATATGGAAGAGATCTTGAAGATTGACATGTTGAATTGGAGGCGTGTGGTCAGATGGAGAACTGGAGTTTTGTCTAGGTGGTGGTGGTGGAGAGTAGTGGTGGTGATGGAGAGGGGAGTTGGCGAGGGGGACTCTCCATTGAGTGAAACTTTGAGAGGTTGAAGAAGAGGAGGAAGAGGAGGAAAAAGATTCAGGTTTATGCAGCGGCTGGAAAGAGCCATGTTGTGTTGATTGCGGCAGAGGTGGCGGAGGAGGAGAGACAGAGGTTGTGATGGGGAGAGAAGGGGAATGGGGAGTGGTGGGACTAAGAGCAGTCTGGGCACAGTGGCGAAAGAAACCGCAGGAAAAGATTGGGCGTGACTGTGTTTTCAGCTTTGGGTGAGTTTTCATGGTGACCACACTCGCTCCTACGACTAACGTAAAGAAAGGGCAACAAGACTCGGAGAGCTCAGAATGAGGACTACTAAGAAAAGGAGTGAATAGCTTTCAGAGCAATGGGTACGATATCTTCGAAAGATATCTATGTATTTTTATTTTTAAAATTTATCAATATTTTTTCATAGTATTAATTTTATAATACCTGTCTTTTTTGTTAATAATTTTAACTACAGGTTCTAAAATGACGTCGACTTTTACACGACACCTCACTTACCGCTATACGTTACACCACAGGATGTCGCTTTGATATTTGCAATTAGGTTTGTAATGGAAGTTAACAATAGGGAGTCAAGTGTTACTGTAGGAAAATTATTGATAATTTATAAAAGTTCAAGAATATATTGATAATACTTGAAATTACGGAAGACCCAACAAATTTTATTACTGATTAATTATTTAAATATATATGTAAAAAAATAATTAAAAGGATGAAAGAAAAGTAACACTAATATTTGAAAAAAGACATCTTAAATATTGTCGTAACACTCTAGTTTACACGACACTATAGTATAAAAGATTAACAGTATATTTTTTAAGGTCAGATAAAATGATCAAACTCTCATTTTCTTACTAAAAAGCATATAGAGAAAACTTAAACGTAAAAAGTAGAATTCATAAAAGGGATAATTCTGTTAAGAGGAGGAATGCTTCTTTATAAAAGATGGGTATATAATATTATTTTTGAAGTTTTTTAAACGAAAATTATATTAAGGGCTCCTAAAGGACATTGAAGTACAAAAATAACCTACAAGGACGTTGGTCGGGTCGGTCATGTTGGGCCTGGATTCGGTCATACCGACCCGTGGGCTGATCGATCTATTCATCAAAGATGTCGGGCCCAAGCCCGATCCATGCTCTCCACAGCCCATTAGCCGAAGACGACTTTCCATGCAGAAGTAGGATTCTACGTGAAGACCTAACCCTAACATCCATCTCATATATAAGGTATGATTTCATCATAAGAGAGGTACGACGATCATAACCCTAGTCTTCTTTTTGCTTACAGCGATCTAACCTTCACCTAAAAGCTTACTTGAGCGTCGGAGGGGCTTATCGGGACACAACCCCCGACGTGCCTTTCTTTGTTTTGCAGGAGCTTTGAGCCGACACTCTCATGGAGAACAGCCGACTCATGGATCCGAATGACCATAATCAGTTCAGCCAGAATCCGGCAGAACCAGACGTAAACCCAAAAAAAAAAAGCAATGCTTATGTCACTTATAAATCAAACAACTCGAACTGTATAAACTTAGAGGTGGTAATAGGCTGACCAGTGTTAATAGGCTGACCAGTGTTTGGCCTGATAGCTTCTACCAGAATTGGGCCAGAGGCGCCTAAACTCAAGCTAGAGTTGACCAACCTTGGGTAACCCGAAGCTCCACTCGACCTAGCTTATCCCAATCATTTTAATTTTTTAAAAATAAAAAGAAAGTTGTTTTTCTAACGATGTTATTTTCCTTATAAATATCAAGCCTTGAGCCAAACCGAGCTTGGGCAACCCAAGCCTAAGCCTAAGCCTAACCCATGGTTAGGTCAAATAGGGCCTGACCTATTGACTTCAGGCTTGGCGGGTAAGGCCAGACCTAGCCGATTTGTCAAGTTCAGATAAACTTCAATATAATGTTAAACTCCTAATGGATAGTTTAAAAGGAAATTAAGGATTCAAGTTTCTTTTGTCAAGTTCCATATATTCTTAACTTTGTAAAAAAGCAACGTTTCTCTCATCCACTTCAACCTTCTAATATAGAAAGCAAGATTTTTTGTATTGGTGCTTTCTCAAACTTTTAAGAATTAATCTTCCTCCATAAATCATGCATGGAGCAACTGAAACTTATTCTAAAAACGTCTTGTCTTCTTCAGTGGTGTAGATTAGCTTAGCTTACTTGCCCATTTTATTACAATTTCCCAACTTGTTATTAAATATAAGGTGCTACATCTAGCTTGCACCTATTTGCAAAATTTTGTAGAGTTTTGACATTCATAAAATTAAGTTAACATTTTGTGAAATACTTTCTTCAACGTATGTATATAGCTCATATAGTAAGTTAAAGTTTCCTTTGATTCTATCCTTGATCTTTAATCCCTTTTTAGTTATATTACATTTTTACCATACTAATTTTTCCCTGCTCACTCTATATTGATGCTCTCTGAGCAAGTCTATACATGATCTACAAATAAACTTCCCTAATTTATGCCTAAGACAAAGTATAATACTATTTGTTTACATTAGGTCTATAATTTCGAAGATTGTGTATGATAATTAAGAAGCCTCTCAAATTACACTGCCATTGATCACCATATATAATCTCCTTTACACTTGCATCCTCAAGCAACATATTTGTAAGTGATTACATCTTTAGGATCATATGTAGTGCTCCTAGGCCACTTCAATTATTAAACCATATCTATGTATCATCTTTAGGTTCCATTATCTCAACATTTGGTTAAGGAGAATCTGAAAAATGGATTTCTAGCTGTATCTTTTTGCAAGTAGACTATAACTTATTAATTTAGTGTTAAATAACCTACATACTTATTGGTTAGCCCATTTTTGGCTTCCTAAGAGGTTCGCAAAAACATTAAAAAGCTCTTTTGGAAATTTTTATAGACAGAAGAATTGAATACCAATTATTTTGTGATGGTTATATAGAAAGACAATTACATACCCAAACATGAGGTTGTGTCAAGTATAATACCTATTTAACTTGTCAACAAAGTGTTTCTAGCAACAAGTGTTTAGATACTTGTCATTGATAAGGAATCCCTTTGGGTGAAATGGGTGAATAAGCGATAGTTTAGAAACAAGATTATTTGGACCATAAATTTGAAGAGTGGCTCATCTTGGAGTATGAAAAAAATCATGAAGCTTAGAGGAGTTTTGAAGCCTTTGATGGTGTATAAGATAGGAAATGGTAATCACACATAGTTATATAGACAGATAATTGGAGACCCTTTAGCCCTCTCTTTAGCTACTAATAATTTTGATTATTAGATCCAGATAATGTAAGAGTCAAAGAATAGATCATAGATGGTAGCTGGGGATGTAATAATAGGAAAGTTGAATTTTTCTAAAGATCTTCCCCTTACTCCTTTAATCTTAATAAGGAGGATAAATTTCATTAGGTTGGGAATTCCTTAGGTACCTTCTCTTACAAGTTCTATATGAACTCCATAAGGTAAATGGCTCCTAAATTCCCTTGTCATTTTTTAGTTTGAAATACCCTGCATATTATAAAAGTCTAACTTATATTATGGCTAGCAATTAAGGAAATACTATCAACTGTGGATAGAATTAAAGGTGGTACTAGTATCTCAACCCTTTTTATTAAATACTATAAATAACAATCATTATATTATAAACATTAAATTAAAAGAAACCACTTTATTGACCATTACTTATCCATTAAATAGCATAATGTTTGCCTTTAGATAATTGCAATGGGTGGCAGCCTCCACTTTTTAGAAAATTGATTTAAGTAATATGAATATAATACATATTTTGGACCTAATGACTTAACAATATTCATTTTTATTATCATAAATTTTTGACTTGTATTTTTGCTTTCTTTTTCAATATTTTTTGTTCTAATTTTCATGAGATAATTTGTTTTTCTTTGATCATTCTTCTTAAACCTATCCCTACCTATATAAATCAATACTTATAATCTCCACTTTTAATTCATTTATTTTCCGTTTCAAAAATTTACTTTGAAATTTCTATAATATTTTATAATTTTTAAATGTATCTTTTGATAATTTGGAATTTTGATATTTATTTGACACATTAATCCAATTACCTACTTTATAGAATACTCAATAAACCTCTCACTTATGATCAGAACATTAGTAATGCTAATGGAAAATTCAAAAAGTTCTTCCAACAAATGAGAACAACAACAACTTAGTGAAAATCTCGCTAATCGCAAAGTTTGAGGAAGTTAGAAGTACGTAACTTTACCCCAAACTAATAGAGAGGTAATTTATGATAGACCCGCATAATATATATATACATATTAAAATGATAAATTGATAACTACTTCATGTTTAGCTCAAAGTTTTAAAATTAGTTGAAGTTTCTATATTGTAAGTATACATCTCATATAAAATAGTATAGCAAGGTATCGTTTCCTCAAGAATTGGTTAGTCATCTTGTAATTCAAATTGACTTTTTTTTAGTAAACCAAATAGTGAGAGATTGAAATTGGAAATTTTCACAATTTTAAGGCTTGCAAACATACTTCAAAATGTCACAAAAATAAGAACACAATTTGGTATAGAGAATCAAATTATAAAGGTTAGGGTCATTCTCTCCATACCATGTAATCCCTCATTTTGGTAATGTAATCATGCTTAGTCCTAGGCATTCTAATGCATTGGCCCTTTCTCTCTCAATAATCGAACTAATTAAGCTCAAAATAATGATTAAAGTTCAGTATGTGATCTCTCAACCTACACACTTTTACTTAATTGTTAAATGGAAATGAAGTAACCGGACAGCCATCAAAACATCCAAGATCTCTCTTTAAATGTCATGTTAGCTTGATGTGTGAAGTGTTTTCAAGGCTACCCACTATCATGGTACATCCAAACTGATTTCCTATCTCCATTTCTCAATGTAAGCAAGGAATATAAAGTCCACACATCTTAAGCATTAAAGAAAACCATACATTAAACCAAAGTGAGTTCTTACATAGTTATGGTAAGAACAACACTAAAATCTTCTTAGAAATCCATTACAATCATCAACAACATCCTCGTAACAAGTCTACACATCTTCTCCATACAATAACTAAACAAAAGAAAGTGAGAGAAGAGAGAATAGAAGGCTTATGAGTTGAAAAATAAAACTGGAATTTGGTATGGCAGCTTTGAGATCTCTTGAAATCACTTGGTTCTCCTTGAAAATTCCACCAAAAATGTGGGTATATTCCTCCTTTTTATGTGCTGCACGATCCTCTGCCTTTCTAGGGTTTAAAATGGGATTTTAAATACCCTTTTGGGTGCTTAAACCGAGCTAGGATGGATGTGGTGCAAGCTAGAATTGCTGACTAAAAAGCTGGAAAATTCTAGCTTCTACCTAGAAAATTACACCTTTTTCCTTTGATACCTACAACAAGTCCACATGCAAGTAAGTTAATAATCAACAAAAATAAGGTCCAAATCCTACCCAAACATTAACATACAACTATGCAAAAATGTATGTACATCAAAACACATAAAAAAGCATGCTAAACCTAAGCTTAAAAACCTTCATTTATAACCTAACATGCAATTTATCATATACAATCACATACATATGTAAGTTATATGAAAATAACACAAAACCTAGGAAAAACATCCTATTATGTTTACTAAAGAAAAAATTTATCACATAAAATGAATTAGACAAACATATAACAAATATCATTTATCAATAAATTAATAAAATAAAAAAATAAAAAAAATAAAAAGACATAAAAGATAATAATACTAATAATAAATACATAAATATAAATAAATAAAGAAATAAATATGTATAAATATAAATACAAGTAAATAATAAAATCAATATTGCAATAGATATAGAGTACTTCCAACAATTGAACAATGATGAAATATAGATGTAAAAAAAGGTAATGTTTTCAAAAAGGAGGATATCTATGAATCCGGAAGATCGTAATAAAATAACACTGAAACAAAATATTCCTTGTTAAGAGCATGAGTAATGAAGGAATAAAAATACAAAACAAGTACATTGATAATAAGTATACCATTTTCACTATATGACAACACTTTGTCACTCTCATCATTTCGTATTCTTCCATCCTACTCCCAGTGACATGTTGGAAGATGGAATCCTTTTCAAACTTGTTTAAATAAGATCTCAATATTTGAACATATTTTAAACTAAAAACTTTAACCATATTCAACTATCAACTTCAAGACTTGGCACCTTTTAAAGCTCCACATATTTCGAACATCTTTAGCTGAAACTGATTTTAAAATTCATCAAATGTCGCTCCTTATGAAAATATGCATCTTCATGAATCTCCTCATATGACACTTCTTAATTGATCATGTTCTATCAACATGACTTTGATTGGAGCATTCTTTAAGACTTGGCATATTTCAAACAAACTAAATTAGTAATTTCAAAGCTTAACATCTTTTAGACATCTTTAGCTAACTCTATTTTCGAAATTCATCAAATGTTGCTCCTTATAAAAATATGCATCTCCATGTGTCTCCTCACATGATTGAATGACATGACTTTGAATGGAACGTTCTTCTCACCTTACTATCCTTTATATGTTTTCCTTGATTTTCTTTCTTGTTTAACTTGATCTATTATATAAATGAATAATAGGATTTTTAAACACCATGAAAATTAAAAGGTTAGTAGTATTTTTATTTTTATCATCAAAACCCCTTAATTTAATGCAAATTGTCGCTATTCATAATTATAAGATAGTGAAAGACTTACCATATAAATTTAAATGATAATTAATATCAATAAATTTGTTTCAATGGGGAATAAAATATCAATAATTTATAATAAGTAGCACTATGTTATCATGATTTTTTTCAATGGTTTAATTATACTTATGAGATAATGTAATGATTACATCATTTATATTTTAAGATTTTGCTAATTTGTTAGACACTATAATATTTATAATAAAAATTATTTTTTATTCTCTCTTAGATTTTTTTAAACTTGAAAATTATATAACTTTAAAGAAGCAAAACGCCAAAGCTAATACAATTTGTCAAGAGGCCATTAGGGTGAAAGCTAATCAAAATCTTTCCTATGATAAGATACAAGAAGAACAATATTTAAAACAGTCAATAGAGGAGTCAAATTACTCTGCAACTACATTTAAGTGATATGAACCTAAAGAAACTTTAAAGAACTACTTATTTAGTATAAGCAAGGAGGTAATTCCTCCTACATATATAAGATAGGAGTTTTGAACTAAAGAGATATAATGAAGCTAACTGACTTGTCAGGGTACTTCTCAAGCTACTATTACTCTACATCTTGTTTTTAAGTCCCTACTGATATTGGTGTTAAGGTTCTTTATGCTCATGAATTCTCTGATAGTGGTATAGAATTGTACGCCCATGACTACACCTCATGTTTCTGATTTTGGAACAACCTTAGGTTCCTTTTCCTTCATATTGAATAAACACTACAACTCAAGGCAATTTTGAATAGGATGAAGTCATTCTTGTTAGGAAATTTTAGGTTACTTGAAAATGACATAATTCCTTCCCATCTTACCAAAATATAGTGAAGATTACAAAGAAATATAATTAAGTTCTAAATGGTTGCTGAGAAGTGGTAATTGAAAAAAAGATGGTCAATTATATCCTACTCCCTATTATAAAGAATTCAATATCTACAGCTTATCGAGATGATAACATTTTTTAAGGTTTTGAGTCTCCTTTTTATTTTCTAGTCAAAAAATGAAGAGGCTTTAGGAACATTGGATTTATACTAAGTGACTTGTGTTATATTATAATTGAGGCTTCTTCTCTGAATAATTTCATGCATGGTCTTTTAATAAATCTTCTAAAGCTATATTCCTTCCAAATTAAGGAGTCCTCAAATTCTGAATTAGGATTATGTTAAGGAATATTAGATTTGAGGTTATATAAACCCATTTTATTACAATTCCATTAGTTCTCCTTAATGACTACCTTAACTTTCTCTTGGTCTAGTTTCTTATTGTCATACTAGAACCAATTACAATTTCTATTCCCCATAATATGCTTTATTTAATGGTTTATCTTCCCCCTTATGCTAAGCATTTGCTTCAAGTTCCATGATATGGAATTACTCACTTTCAGGCTCCAAAAACTCTTGCTTCTTAGAAAATGATTTTGTATCCATCAAACCCGTAAGTCTTGTTTATCATTAAACAATATCCAGTTTTTTTTAATCTAAATGCATAACACTATTCATATCTCTGATTAAAATAATGCCAAGTACTTCCTCTTATTTAGATGTGCAAATTTTTAACCGATTAGTTTGTACATCTACTAAGTTATCAACACAACTCAACTAGAGGAAGTTCCTTAAGAAATTTTTAATTTCTTTTACGAGTTTCCTTGAAAGCAGTAGGTGAGAGCATAAGTAGATATGGAGCTTTTTTATAATTGAGCCGATAAGTTAGAGCATTCAAGTGCTTGATATACTATTTGTTGGTTCCTTTAGTGGTTACAGGGATTTATAGATAGGTGAAGGTAATTTCTTTAACTTGAAGACCTAAAACTCTAACTACAACTTCCTCCTATAACTAAGTTGTTATAGAGGAACAATTAGCTTTTGGAAAAATTGATAGAGAGACCCAATAACATCTTGAAGTAATTACTGGATAGCATAAGGACATTTAATGATTGTGTGTTGTCTCCACAAAAAAAGGATTAGATCATTAGAAAAAGAGATGCTAAAGAGCTTCATTATCTTACATTTGAGATGATAAGCGAACCTCCTTCTAGGTTTATCTTGTCCTCAATCAGTTTGGTTAGAACTTTAATATAGAAAGTTAACAAGTATGGACAAAGTAGGTCCCCTTATATTAAAATTTTAGCTCCTTTAAAAGATAAGATGTTAAAGAAGTTGTAGTTATATTGCTTAATCCAGTTAATGTAGACTTGGGGAAAGTCAAATGTTTCTAGGTAATCAAGTGGAAATTTCTTGTTTACTGATTCAAAAGCAATATTGAGAGCGCAACTCCTTCTTGTAGTTTTGCTTTTGTAACTTCTAAAGAGCTCTTGTGAGATTAGGATATTGTCTTTTATGGATCTTCCATGCACGAAACCACCTTACTAGGATTTATTAAGGTTTTAAAGTTAGATTCAATCGTGAGGATAGAAGTTTGGATATGATCTTGTAAAAGGTATTACAATAGGAGATAGGTCTATATTGGTGTAAGGAGAAGGGGTTTAAAATTTTAGGGACTATTGAAAAGAATGATTTATTGATCTCTTTTAACATCTTTCACTTATTGAAGAATTCTATGATAGCTGTTGTAACTTGATCACCAAACTAATTCTAAGTTTTTTTAAAGAACAAGGCATTCAAGCCATGTGATTTGTTGAGGTTTAAGCCAAAAGGAGCCCTCTTGATGTCTTCTCTACTAAAGGGAGAAAATAGGGCCCTAGATTTTTCCTAAGAGAGTATAATTTTGATAAATTCCTAAAGAGCCTACACAAAAGAGGAAACAATGCCAACTTTTTTTTTACTGAGCTTTGGAAGTGGTTAATAGGGCTTTGCAACAGCATGATATTGATATTTTAGTCTTTTCTTTTTGTCTTTAAAGAGGAAGAATAAGGTCACACAATGTTCACAATAACTAACTATTATTTGAATAACGGTCACTAAAGAAAATGATCAAAGAAACTATAACAACATTTAAGTCTTAAAAAGGTTATCAACAAGATTTTTTGCGTATTTGTAACCAAATATATAAATTTTGTACCATCAGTACTGATTGGAGGTTACCGTATCGGTTAAAAAAATATCACAAAATTTTTTTGCTCGGTACCAACCTTTAGTACCAGCTAGTATCGGATTTTTCATTTAGTATCAATCGATATTTGAAACACCGGTCAAATACTAACCATTATTGTAAAATTTTAAAATTCTAGGGATCAAATTGCGGAAAAAAAATCAAAACAAAACAACCCACGTAGACTACCCGTTTTCATGTTCATTTGTGCTCTCTCTCCCCTCTCTTTCTCCTCTCAATTAAACTTTATTTTAGTAAAAATTGGATCCTTTATTATTTTATTATTACTCTAATATGAAATGTACTGAATGTGGGGCTGAAGCCTAACCTACGGGTTTTACTATGCAGGAATACTACGAGGAATACACTTATGCAACTTCTTGCAATAATTATGCCGTGCTTGGTTGCAAATAATAATACTCAATTTTTTGGTAATTAATAATAATACTCAATTTGGTTTTAACATCAGCATCATTATTAATATATCATATTTAAAGGTTAGTTTATGATCTTAAAGTATTGTATAATATATCTATATATTATCAACTAATCCCGCTAATTCAGAGTCGTGATATTGTCATTGTCTTATTTGATAATTATTATTGATTCTATTCTTTTTATCTAAAAATATCTTTTCTTTCAAAAATCAAAATATAATTATTAATAATTGTTAAGAAAAATGTGTAAGAATAAATATTCTATATTATCTTTTTTTCTCTTCTTCTTATATAATTTTAAAAATAAATATAATTTGTAATTTTACATAAGCCCGGTCTCTAAAGTCATAATAATGGAAAGAGCTCTTGTTGTAAGGAAGAGAAACTATTTATTTAAATTTCTATTATTATGACTTTAGATACAGAACTTATGTAAAATTATAAATTATATAGTACAATATATTAAAGAATTATTTTTGTAATTTTATTTCATAATAATACCTGAAACGATACTTGATATTGACTAATACTAGTACAGTATTGTACTAAAATTAAATTCGATACCAACACCAATACGGTATTCATAACAACCGTCTAGCTTAACTAATAAAAATGCAGATTTTCTATTTTTTAAAAAGTTATATTTTCTTTAATTTTGGAAAGAAGAAACAACAACATTATAATATCAAAACCAGTGTATTAAATACCGTTTTGTATCGGCCGGTACGTACCGTTCCGATCGAAAATTGGTACCGGTACGGGTATAAAGATATCGGTAAAAAATACTGGTCGGTACCGGCCGGTATTTAAAATACTGGTCAAATACCAGCCGGTACTGAAAATTTTAAAAAATTTGGGGACTTTTTTGCAAAATTTTAAAAAAATTTCAAAATTTCCTTCCCTCCCTCCTACCTCTCCTACCCCCCTTTTTTTCAAAGTTTTTAAAATAATAATAAATATTTTATTACTAATAATAATTATCAGTTAAATAAAACTTAAAAATAAATTATTTTTATTTTTATTATTAATAAATTATTTTTATTTTTGTTACTAAAAAATTATTTTAATTTTAATTTATTTTAATATTGTATATAATATTTATTAATAAATACTAATAAATTAGTTTATAAATAATAATTTTAAAACAAATATTTATTTTATATATTTTCAGTTATTAAATCAAAATTTATATATTTTAAAACTAATTATATTTATTAATAA
>JAOSBM010000001.1:8579642-8598294 GCA_027568955.1 Erythroxylum tenue
ACAGCAGGATTCGAACCTGCGCAGGCAAAGCCCAACAGATTTCGAGTCTGTCTCCTTAACCACTCGGACATATCGACTACGGTGGCCAGGCGTAAATAAATATAAAACTAAAATGCTGGTTCCCGTTCTTACCCCCTTCTCCGTTTTGGGATGGATCTTAGACAACCTGACAGCAATTCTTAAAAAAAAACCGAAAAAGAATAAATAAAGACTATAAAAAGAATAGTGAAGAAATTAAAGGCAAAAAACTCTCTGCTTCGTTAGCAAAAGAAAAGAAATTAAACAAATTTTTTTCATTAAAATATATTTTAAAATTTTGAAGTTATTGTATTATTTAAACTTTAATATAGAAGTTTTTATTTATCAAATAGTTTTTTGATAAATTACAATTAAAAATAATTTCAATATATAGATTAAAATACAATTACAAGTCTTGTGGTGATTGAAAAATATGTGAGAGCTTCATTTCTTTATTCTTGATGTTACCAGAGAGTTCTTCTTTATGATATTTAAATTCTTAGGAAGTTAATTTATAAATGCTATTTTATATGATTTTAATTGTTTTAGGATAAGGTAATCAATCATGTTTGTGAGTTAAAAGGTTCAGCGTAATGTGTCAAACTTTAAAAAATCAAATTACAAATTCAATGCCATTTTATTCCTAGGTCAAAGATATATTTTAAATCTCAACATTTATGTTATAAATGTAACTTAAATATCTAATATTTTGGGTATTTAAATTAAATACTAACATTTTTAAAGTATTTAAAATAGACTCTAAATAGATAAAAAATTTGACCACTTCATTTTATTCCTAAACTTGTACTCTCTATTTGAGGGAAGGTCAAAATTTTATTTAATCCTTAACATTTTGATTTATTATTCTTACAATTATACAATATATCTTATTTTCACGCGATAAAGTTTGAACTATTATTTGAAATTAAAAAATTATTTATACTTATTTTTATTAATCAATATTTAGGATAATTAAATATTAAAATATCATAGATATTTAGATTCTTTTTCTCCTATTTTGCCTCAGGAATGGTCGGACCCTTTGTCTTCTTGGAAGACTGCGTTTATGGTTGCTGGACACACAAACTCTTTTCTTCACTTCTTTGGCTTTGCACGAACTTTACTTGAGCTTCCATGGAAGATTACGGCCTCGTCGATGAAGCTGCAAGTTCTGGTCCCTTTGAAGCCCTTTATTGCAAATTTCACACACGAATCAGTTGGTAGTAAACAAAGTCTTTGGAGATAAAGAAATCACCTTTACGTCTGGATCCACAAAATAACATTTTAATCAAAGTCACCTATGTAACTTTACAAGTAATATTCACTTCATCGAGTTCAAAACTCATGTTGATGTTTTCTTTGGCTGGGGTTATGGGGAGGCTTCACCTTTTCTTCACTATTTTTGTGGATATGGGAGGTGGTTGGTTGCTGGAGGATTAAACATCGGCTTCATCGAGTAGTGGAGGAGTTATCTAAACAGGACCGTCATAACTAGACTACTAGTAGACAAATTGAAAATTTGAAAGGATGCGGTTTTGAAAAATTATAGTTCAGCCGGAGCAATTATAACTTTTCTAAAAAATATGAAAACAAAAAAAATCAATTACAAAATAATAAATCAACACCAGAAATTTATTAACACAGTTTGACACACCTTGTCTACATCTGTGGAGCCTTCCCTCAGTTTAATCACTTTTATCGAAGAATAACAATAGTTTTATTTAAGGCATTACAGAGCCGACTCACCAAACCCTTGACACTATCTCTTGTCCTCACAATCCGTGAAAGTAATTAATACTTAATAACACAACTGTCTCGTGTTAATCTTAACAGAAGATTTTCTCAATAACATTTAACAATAAAGATAAGAATTAAACAACTCAAGTAATTAAAATAATAACATACATAAACAAAAACATTTGAGATAAGAAAACAAAATTTCTTCTAACAATGTGGCTTCGTCAACGAAAGATTAGGAAGTTGTTTACCAAAAATGCTGCTATGAACCTTCGATAACGTCACTGAGTTATCCCACGTGAAGCAGCCATGAAAACTTAACAAAACAACAAACGTTTCATCACCGAAATGTCATAAACACAAGAGCTGTAATAACTCCATCACTTCTAGAAATTCTTCGCACAAACACAATATTTGATGGCCCAACAAAGTCACGCAATCATTGGAGAAAACCCAACAACAAATCTGGACAAAATCACCAACAAAATAAACATTTCTTCACTAAAACGTTACAATCAATAAAGCTGCAGCTCCCACAAAAACTACTAGAGTTTTTCACACAAAACCAACAACAAAAGACAGCCCAAAAAATCACTCACGATGGACAAAAAATATAGTTGTACACACAGCCTTGCTGCACATATTTTACTGCTGAAAACCCACACGACTTCGGTCCAAAAGATCACACAAAACTTAATAGAAACACAATTGTAAATCATCAATCATAATCCCCACAAATTTAGCTACCTTAGATGACCATTATCACCAAAATATGCTTCCCAAAGATAGCACCAAAAATCTACATCTATCTTAGTCAAGATATGGTGATTTGATTTTAATTAAATCCTATCATGATTAGGATTGTTATCTCAAATAAACCTCATCATCAAAGAGTCCCACATAAGGTAGAATACTTGTCATCCCACATAAGTTAGAATACTTGTCATAATTAAATTCAAATAATTAAAGATGTTCAATTACAAATAATGCCCAAAATATCATAAATTGTATCTTAACAATCTCTCCCTTTTTGGTATTATTTGTCACATATCGAAACTCCCCTTTAAGAAGATAATTGGACATACAACATCAAGTCCACATAACATATAAGAAGTCCCCTTAGTTGAACATTAAGTTCCAAATAACTTCCAAATAAAATTCAAGTTCACATAACATCAAGTTCGTCAAGTTCAAGAAACATCCAAAAAAGCAATAATCTCAAATGAACAATTATTCAATTATCCAAATTTCTCCCCCTTAGGACAAAAAATGCCAAAAAGCAAGACTAATAGTCACGTAAATACCTTGAAATCTTTCCCTGAATTAAATAGTCATTAAAAACAATCTGATATTCCTTAGGACAAAACAATGCTATGACGAAGAATGTCTTCAATGCAATCAATCTCAGTGAATAAAGAAATATAAAAATCAGCAGTAAGTGTAGCGGAAAAATCATAAGCACGCCAAAATGACAATTGAACACCAGCCAAAACACTAGCCAATATATCATTATTTACATCAAAGTCATCTACATACAATTGATTAAATTTAGAAACCTTAAAAATGCATTCAACAAATCATAATCAAATTTAATCAATCTCCTCCATATATCGTGGGCTGTATGAGTTTGGGCAATTTGTGGTCATATGGTTTATAATCAAACTTAATCAATCTCCTCCTCATATAAAGAGGAGATTGATTAATTTTGATTATAAACCATATGACCGCAAATTGCCCAAACTCATACAGCCCACGATATAGAGAGAAACTATGAGGAGGAAATTGATTAAGTTTGATCATAAACCATATGAATGCAAATTACCCAAACTCATACAGCCCACAATATAGAGAGAAATCAAGATAAACTTGAGAAACCTAAATCATAGAAAATCTGAATCTTCCTACAAGTCTCCAATCAAGCATCAACATATTCTTGACATAACTCCGTAAATCAAAATTCAAAAGTAGAACTCTCAAAACATCAAGCAAAGCATCATTGTCCCATCAAATATACTATTTAATAAGTAAGGAAAAGCCAAACATACACTAATCAATTGAACCTTAAAAAGCCAATAAATCAAAAACTCAAAAAGTCTAGACATTAACTCCTTCAAACCCTTATTAGATTTCCTCAAACTCTTCAGATTTGGAATGGCCTTCCTATCGAAAGTTAAATCCATCATCCTAAGGGGCCAATGGAATATTCCAAGGGCATTATAGTATCTCACTCCTCATTATCACCCTAATTTGGATAGAAAGGACTCATTTCAATGCCTTAATGTCCCTCCTAATACCTTCCAACTTGCGAAATTCTGGAAATAGGAGAATCAAAATCACCCAAGACAGTCATGGTTCCCTATCATTTGGCACAAGGCTCTCATGCCTAGCTATTCCATTACTCTCTGACTCACTGTGTTGAATAAACTAAGTACAATGGACAGATTGCACTATATTACCTCTAACTCTAATTGTGTTCTCTGTGAGTTAGAAGAAGAATCTAAGAATCACCTTTTCTTCCTTTGCCCCTTCTCCTAGTTCATATAGGAGAAAATATAGGAATTGTGTCTTACATCTAATGTTGAGACCACTTTTGAGGAAGTTTTAGACTGATTTCAGAAGGTGAATCATACCCCCAACTACAACAAGAAGATCTATGTCATCTCCTTCGCCTCGTCCATTAAGGAGATTTGGCGAGAGAGAAACATTAGAAGATTTCAAAACACACATCGCTTACGAGATGAGGTTCTCTTCTCTCGAGTTGGCAGAATCAAAGAGAAACTCCTATGTTCTATAAGGTCTGACCGAGTTTTCCCTAATCTAGCCTTATTATAGAGAATCTATTAACATACAGAGGCTAAAATTCTTGAAAAAGGAAATCAACTCAAGTTGCAAGTCAGTACCTGAGTAAAAGGCATCCTTTATCTTTGATGCATGGAGCGCCTTTGTCGAAGCTAAGTACTCCAATCCTTACACTCTGCATCAGTTCTAGAAATAGAAAGCATATTCTTGAAGATCCTCTCTTTCCATTAGTTGTAGCACCTTCTTTTGCTGCGATCGACAATCATCTTCCCAAACCCTAATTTAGTAGGAATTGTGCGAAAAGAGAAAATGTGTTCTAAGCTTTCCAAATTTGCCTAACTCTTCACCTGATGGCAGTATTAAGCTTTTGTGACTCTCATTCCATACGCTGTCGTTGTACTAGCTGAAATTATTATGTTTGCCTCTAAACGATGTTGTGGATGTAACTGAGCTTTATCCTCTAAACGTTGCCGCTACATGACCTGCTAGTTTTTCTTGATCTTATACGTAACTTCCTACTTAATTTATTAATAAAATTTTACTTGTTAAAAAAAATCTTTCAAGCTCTCTTTTTTTTAACAACATTAAAATGTACTTTAAAAATGTAAAGCACACAGTCTCTGTGCCTCTCGAAGAAATTCAAACCTGACCTTATTCCTTGTCACATCATCTCTTTCATCAAATGTTTGGTTGATTTCGTTTCTAATAACAACTAACTGTGGATTTGGACAGTTTTTGGTATTAACTCCTTTGCATGTCTGTTCTTATGTGTGAGACTAATTTCTTCTAGCCCAAGTTTGCTTTGATAACATTAGCTGGTGCTGAAAGTTCATTGATGAGTGTCTAGATTTTCAGTTTTGAGCCCTTTGAAATATCATTTATAACAACTTGTAACAATTCAACCTTATGTATCCGTTAACCCCACAAAAGTGACAAGTAGTTATAAATTTTCGTTTCTTCCTTGAAATTTCTCCTTGGATAGATCATATTGCACCATTTTTCTCATCATTCGACTTAGAACATTCACCTTTATAACCAATGCCTTGAAGGTCTTCTTTAGTCTTACCAATCTCCAACAATTTTTCTAGCTTTTCGGTACCTCCATTTAACATTTGCCTCCATTTAACATTTTTATTCCCTTTTTCTGTACTAACTAGCTTCAGCTTTGTTTCATCAAGCTCATCCATTACAGATAACAACTTCTTTTCTAAATCTTGAATGGTTTTCTTCATAGAAGAGTTTTCCTTCTTTAGTTTTTCATTCTTCTTACATATTTGCACCCATTTTGAATACATTAACTCATAGGCTTTGTAAATATCCTCATTTTTGTCCTTCAATCATTGCCATCAGTGTTATAATCTGAAGTTAAATTTTGGACTAATTCATTTGTTTTTTTTTTCAAAATTTTGGACTAATTTATCCACAATTTCATCGTCAGTTTCTTCCTTCTTGGTTACTGTTAAGCAAGCAACTAGACTTCTGTTGTATAAAGCAACTAATGCAGCATTATTGCTCACAAATTCTTCTTTACTACCATACTCACTTCCAATTCATTCTCACTTCAAATACTTGTATAAGACTTCCCTTTTCTCTTCTTCAAAGTGTTAGCACATTCTACTTGTACATGTTCGAAGCCTTGACATTCATAACATTGAATTTTCTTCACTTTTCTTTCACCCTTTTGAGTTTTAACTTGTTGTTTGAAATTACTATTCCATGAGCTCCCACCGTTTTGCCTAAAATTGAATCTATCATTCTTCACTTTCTTTAACCACTTGCAGAAATTTCTTGTCAATAACTCCATATCCTCATTCTCATCGGATTCATCTCCTAAGTCATTCATGACTTTTCCAACCTCAGCTTGCAATGCCAATCATTTGTTCTTCTCTTGTATATCTCTCAACAAATTCATCTCAGAGTTGATAAGAATCCTAATTACCTTATCCAAAGACAATTTAGTAATATCATGTGCTTCTTCAATGGCTGCAATTCTTGGTATGAATCTCGGAGGCAATGATCTCAATGTCTTCTTAACAAGTTTCGTATTTGAATACTTCTTCCTAATTTGATGTGTTTGGTTTGCTATGTCTCGTAGTCTTTCATGGAAGTCTCCAATAGTTTGAATCTCATCTACATTTAGCTCTTCAATCTCACAGCCAATATTTGAAGTTTTGAGGCTATCACAAATTTCAATCCCTCATGTATAGTTTGCAAAATGTACCACGCTTCTTTTAGTGATTCATAGCTGATATCATGGCAAAACAACCTTCATTAACTGCATTGAAGATAATGTGCATGGCTTGAGAATTTTCAAGCACTCTGTCTTCTTCAGCCTTTGTCCATTATGATGGATCTTTATTACTGCTTCTCCTTTTTCGTCAGTAATGACTGTCCACCCATTTAAAACTGAGTTCCATGATTTTGTTGTTTGTGCTTAAATGAATACTATCATCCATAATTTCCACATAAGATAATTTGAAGCGTCTAACAACGGTAGCCTGATGATTGATGCCCCCTCTTTTATAGCCATAATTGCAAAACACGAATCTACACTAACTTGACGTACCAAGTTCTAATTTGGTGACCCGTGCTGATACTTACTAAAAATCCTAAATGATGTAGTTTCGTAAAAATTATGGTTCAACCATAGCAGCTATAAGTTTTATGACAAATACAAAAACAAAATAATAAACACTAGAAATTTGTTAACACATTTCGACACACCTTGCCCACATATATGGCGCCCTCACCCAACTTAATCATTTTTTTTGGTAAATCAGAAGAAGCTTAATCACTTTCACCAAAAAAATAACAATAGTTTTATTCAAGACATTACTGAGCTGACTCACCCAAACCTTAACACTATCCCATGTTCTCATAACCTGTAAAAGTCTTTCACACCTAATAACATGACCATCTCGTATTAACCTCAATAGAAGATTTCTAAAAAAGGTTTAACAATGAAGATAAGAATTAAATAACTTAAGCAATTGAAATAATAACAAACATTAAAAAAACACTAGAGATAAGAAAACCTAACATTGTGGCTTCATCAAAGCACGAATGGGAAGTTGTCCAACAAAAATTCTGCTGTGAACTTTTGATAATGTCACTGAGTTGTCCCATGCAGAGCACCCATGAAAACTCAAAGAAACAACAAACATTTTATCACCGAAAATTCATAAACACAAGAGTTGCAACAACTCCGTCACTTCTGGAAATTCTTCACACAAAACACAATATTCGACAATCTAACAAAGTCACACAACCCTTTGGAGAAAACCCAACAACAAATCTGGATAGAATCACTAGCATAATAAATGTTTCTGCACTGAAACGTTACAACCAATGGAGCTACAACTCCCACGAAAACTACTAGAGTTTTTCACACAAAACCAACAACAAAAGATAACTCAAAAAACACTGGCGATGGACAGAAAACGCAGCTACACACATAGCCTTATTGCATGTTTTTTACTGCCAAAAAACCACACGACTTCGATCCAAAAGATCACACAAAACTAAAAAAATGCAGTTACAAATCGTTAATCATAATCCTTACAAATTCAGCTACCTTAGATATCCATTATCAACAAAATAGGCTTCCCAAAGATAACTACAAAAATTACCAAAATTCTGCATTTTATCTTAGTCAATATATGGTGATTTGATTTCAATTAAATCGTATCATGATTAGGATTTTTATCTCAAATAAACCTCATCATCAAGGAGTCTCACATAAGATAAAATACTTGTTATAATTAAATTTCAAAAATAACCAAAGATTTTCAATTATAAATAATGCTCAAAATATCATAAAATGTATCCTAACACAAATGAAACAAATCAACCAACAGGTGGTATTATTTTTAGATCATGTTACTATATTAAAAAAAAGTGGAAAAAAATAGGAAACATTCACCTGAAGTTTCAGGGAATCTATTTAAAGGACAAACTTTCACTTTTGCCTCTAGGGCTTTGAGTCAGTCCACCTTTTTCTATTTCCTCATTTAAATGTAACCAGCTTTTTATGACAGCCTTTGACCACATCTCATATTAACCAAGGAACTCAAAGGTTAAACCCAAAGATTGTTATGCAACTCAACGCTCTCCAGTCCACTTAGTTTTCAACTTCCAACACAAACACAACCAGAAATTCGATTGCCAGCAACTCAACTCCAACCTCCAAAAACCAATAAAGAAATCGCGTTCTACATTGCTCATGGGTTAACTCTCAAACCAGAAATGGCCACTGTTTTAAAGTTGCTAAAGAAACAGAGACATAAAGAGCAAAATTTTAGACAGAGACAGAGAACCAGAGAGACTTGATTACGTTAATAAGAGATTTTAATATTTTGATTTACTTAAATATAACTTAACAAAAAATGTAAATAGATTATTTTAAAAAAATTTAGATAGTGGATCCCACTTTGTCACGTGCCAGTGATTGTAAAAAATAATAAATAACATCACATTATTGTTGACATAGTATTTAATTGATAGATATAAAAATGTAACTATAATGATATTAATTCGAAAAATAATTATTAATTCAAAAAATAGACATTCTTCTTCAGTATCACATATCTCTTTTAAAATTCAACAACCAACTTTTTTGAAATGACTAATAGAGATAGCAATGACCGAGCTAGATCAAGCGAATTATTTCTTAATTTTATACTAAAACGATATTGTTTTGCAATGGAGAGCATAGACCGAACCTTAGACTAGTCCCTAGGTTTAATCACGAGCCAAAATTCAAGTTGATAAGATTTAATACATTGACTTTAGGTGGGATTGAGCCTAACTCTTTCTTCATATGTAGAAATCTAACATTTTTCTTTCTAAAAAAAGGGAAACTTCGATCCAAACTTAAATCCATTTTTCTCCGATCTTGGATAATGATAATCGTTTCTTTAACCTAACAAGCCAACCTCCTTATAATATGTGGAAGTCTCTGTTCAAGAATTTGAAGCAAAAGAAAGGATGATGGTATTGCAAAAGAATATGAGAAATTGTCCTACAATACAAACTTTTTTATTCCATTGAAGATTCATAGGATTTCATCATTTCTAATTATGTTGACAGTTTGTTAACGAAAAGGGCATTACTAAAATTACTTGGATTTTTCGATTTGATTGATTATGTCATTTTCATTATCTCCTAACATGTAGCCTATTTACAGGATACAAAATCGACTTGTAGAGAAAAGGATGGTCCTAAGCCACTCATAATTGACTTTGACTGAGTTTTAAAGGATGCGAGATTAAGCTAATGACCATAACTTAGCATGTTCAATAATTAGATAGAAAAAAATTCGGTAGTTAGGTTTGTTTTGAATTCTAGAATTAGGTTTTTAATTACAATGATTTGGAATGGTTTGAATTGCTAATGTTCTTATTCTTTTTGAAGTGACCATAAGTCAAGGAAGCAAGCTTAGGGGTCAAGCGAAGAAATAGAGGAAGATGAAGAGACAGGATAGGAGAAGGTACTTAATGTGGTTTCAAACAATAACAAACTGTTAAAGGAGATGGTGTAAGAACAATGACGATAGCGACTCGAAATCAAGAAGATTTATAAATACTTCATTGCTCAAGGTGTTCAAATTCTGTCTCCAACAGCGTCACCACCTCAATCACCTTAACTAGTTTCATCCTCTAACCTTTTTCTTTTTCTTTTTAGTTTCCTTTATATGTTGTGTGTTTTTCTCACATTGAGGATAATGTGTTGTCAAAGTGCGGGGAGATTGTGTGTTGACATGTCATGTGCGTGACTTTTGCATATCATATTGTCTTAGTTTTTATTACGTTGACATATGGGAGTACAAATTTGGTCGAAGAGGGGGAAATAATCCTTATTTGACAAGATCTTGGACAAGCTTATGAGCATGGATGAAACTCATAAGAGACTAGAAAGGAAGATCATAAGCATGGATGATGCTCAGAATTAGAGGGTGAAAGGGAAATTTGACCAATTAGCTAGAAACCATGCCTCGTTCATTAATAACTTAGAGATCCAAATGAGTCAATTGGAAAACAAGTTCTTGAAAAAAAGTGTGGAGAGCCTCCCGAGCAATACTAAAGCAAACCCAGGAGCAACTCAAGGCAATCACACTTAGAAGTGGAAGGAACTTGAGCTACTGGCAGAGACAAGCTACACCCCACCTGGTAGAAAAAGACTAAGAAAAGAATAAGGATGTAGACATGAGTGAGTACCCTCCTTACGTTGCTCCTCTTCCATATCCACCTAAGATCCCATATCCTCAACAATTACAGAAGAACAAACTGGATGCACAATTTGCAAAGTTTTTGGAGAAGTTAAAAACTTTGCAAATTAATCTACCTTTAGGGAGGCATTGGAACATATACCAAAGTACGTTAAATTCCTGAAAGATATATTATCAAAGAAGAAAACCAAACAGTAGTGTTAACTAGCAGTTGTAGTTCCATAATCACCAGTCATATGCCTTCCAAGTTGAAGGATTCAGGGAGCTTTACAATACCCTTTGTAGTTGGTGAATTTGAATTCGCAAAGTGCTTATGCGATTTTGTCATAAGTATAAATCTCATTCCTTTATCAATAGTTAGGAAATTGGGACTCGACAAGGTAAAGCCAACTTCGATGCTAATTAAGTTGGTTGATTAATCAATTAAGAGACCATTTGGGGTAGTGGAAGATGTCTTAATATAAGTAGACAAGTTCATTATCCCGGTAGACTTCGTAGTTCTGGATTTCAAAGAGGATAAGATATGCCCACTAATTATTGAACAACCCTTTATGACCACTGGAAAAGCACTGATAGCATGTGGAGTTAGTATGAATAAAGAGTTGAAACGTTCTAAAGAAAGTAGTTATTGCATGAAAATACACATAATGGATGAGTATATCAAAGCGCAAGAAAAGGGCTTCTTCGAAAAAGTAAGTTATGAGGAACAGATAATAAAGGACTTAAAGTTTGAGGTATATATGGAAGTCTCTATTCAAAAAGCTGAAGCAGAAAAGGATGATGGTGATTGCAAAAGAAGATGAGAAATTTAACATCCTACAACACAAACTTTTTGATTCCATCAGAGATCGTGTGATTTCATCATTCTCGATTATGTTGACAGTTTGTTAAGGAAAAGGGCATTACAAAAATTACTTGGATTCTTCAATTTGATTGATTATGTCCTTTTCATTATCTCCCAACATGTAACCTATTTATAGGCAACAAAACCTCCTTGTAGAGAAAAGGATGGTCGCAAGCCACTCATAATTGATCCTGGCTAAATTTTGAGGGATGCAAAGTCAAGCTAATGACCATAACTTAGCATGTTCAATAATTAGATAGCAAAAATTTCTATAGTTAAGTTTGTTTCGAATTCTAGAATTAGGTTTTTAATTACAATGATTAGAATGGTTTGGATTGCTAATATTCTTATCCCTTTTAAAGTGATTATAAATTAGGGAAGTAAGCTTAAGGGTCAAGCGAAGAAATAGAAGATGAAGAGACATGATAGGAGAAGGTCCTTAATGTGGTTTTAGATAATAACAAACTGTTGAAGGAGATGGTGCAAGAACAACGACGATAGTGGCGCGACATCAATAAAATTTACAAATACTTTGCTGCTCAAAATATTCAAATTCTATCTCCAACACCGTCACCACCTCAGTCACCTTAATAGGGTTTTATGCTCTATCCTTTTCTTTTTGTTCTTATTTTTCTTGTCATTTTTGGTTTCCTTTATATGTTGTGTATTTTTCTCACATTGAGGGCTGAGACGGAAATAAAGATATCAAATTTCTGCCAAGATAACTAGAAACTTCAACCAATAAAAACCTCAATGAACCTAATATGTTGTCCAAGTGTGGGGAGGATTGTGCATTGAGATGTCATGTGTACCCCATACATAGGAGTTAAAGAAATAGAGTTGACCATTTTTAAACATGACACCTACATGATCCTGTGTAAGCCTTGTGCTCCTACTCTACCTTTTCTGTTTCCTCCTTCATATTTATTCAAACGACATAACCCCGTGTCTACCTACACATACACATATTCTTGTACTAAACGACACTTATACAATCCTATGTAAGTTTTGTGAAGCACATTATAAAAGGCCTACCCAACTTATATTCTATTATTTTCAAGCATGTTAAATTCTTGTTTTTTCTTAAATTTTCTTTTTGTTTTAGTTCTTAGTGATATAGCTCTGAAGAGAGCTCTACATCTACCTCTGTCCCCACAACTTTCTCAGTGGCCCAACTAACGAACCTTACATACATCAACATTTATATGCATAGGCTGGGTGACACTATAGTGTAGATAACCAATCACCTAAGAGTGGATATTCTACCCTACTGCCTTGCTAATCTATAATGAGTGATGGTTTTTCTTTTTCTTTTTTTGGATCTAACTGTGATATTGAAAAAAACTACTAGTACAATTTGTAATAAAGCGGATATAGTTTTACTCAAAGATGATATTCTCATTTTGAGGACCATGTGTAGTGGTAGTATTAAATATATTGAAGTTCAGTATGGTTTTTATTGAGACGTGGTTTTCTTTTTATTCACTTAATATTTTTCCATTTAAAAATGTATGCTTTCCTTATCTATAAAGAACGGTGTTTTTTTTTCACTTAGACGTGATATTGAATAGATAGAGTCGTTTACGTTGAGGCATGATATGATTTGTACATAGAAATGAGAATTATGGTATTCTCATTTTTCATTGAAGCTGTTGTTTTAAATGCATGGTGGTAATTTTTGTTTATTGTGTGCTTGTATAGTTTGTAATGAGCTATAGGACTATTTCCATTCAGTCATTATTTTTCCATTTTAATGAGTATATCTTGTTTATTTATAATAAATGATGATATTTTTAACATAGATATGGTATTGGATAAATATAGTACTAGTATAGTTTGAATTGAGGCAAGGTACTTATTTTTTATGATTGTTGGTGTGTTGTGTGATACACCGGAATTACATGTATTATTCTTCTTTTAAAACATTCCCTCCGTAAAATTAATAAACACAAACAAAACAAGTCACTGCAATTATGAGTTGTAGAAATAAAGTTGTAGTTTCCACCCTCACATGAACATCTTTCGATAGAGATGGACGGAACAATTATATTGCAGAAAAAAGTGGCTAAACAAGTACATCAATATCTTGAATAAAGAATGTCAAGACAGGAGGTAAATAGAATTACTTTCCCCTTACCATTTAGATCCTTCTTTACTATATTTTTTATCCTATTTGACGTGATCACTGGGCAAAGTATTTTCTCTAATTTTAATGCTAGAGCGAACAGTCTACAACTAGAATGACTCCAAAACAGTTGAAAAGGCAACAGCTGCGATTACCGTGATGATTTACTAACCAAAACAAAGTTGAGTCCTTTTACTATTTTTGAATAAACGGATTAAGATGAGTTTCCTCCGCCGGATACTGAAGCTGTGCATAGGTCATCAAAGGTTATAATTTATCAACCCGTAGCTATGAGTATCATCTTGCCTGGTGTCAATCTTGAAGTTTGGATTTGACAATTAAAACGAAATCTAAAAAAATATGATCCCTACAGTTAAATATTAAAGCTATTTGGGGTTGGGTTCTACTGTGAAATTTCGAGTTGACAATTGAATATTACACAATGTGCGCAAAGACAAAGCATGAAGGTGGCGGTGAGTCTGGACAACCGCTTACTCTCCATGGCATACAGCGAGTATACTAATGACATAGATCGGTTTAAAATAACGTTGAGGCTCGATTGTCAATTGTCATTTTCATCATCCAGGTATAGCTTGGAAAGTCACCCGTATCCACTCCTCACCTAACCACAACCCTAATCAACTTTAAATCACCCTACTTCAAGGGCCCAGCACCACAAATTTCCATTCAATCTTTACCATGTGACCGTGGAGGTACAGGCACTATCACGCTTACGGTTTATTCATAAAGAGGCCTCAGGCCTGCCCGGCGCTACAACTTGAATTACAAGGTTAATGTTTTAAATGCCAGTGTGGCAGTCGTCGAGTGTTGAAGTGCTTACATAAAGTCGTCTTCCATCTCTTGCAAGGATTTGCTTGCTGACGCAATCTGTTTGTTGGATGTCATCTTTTCAGACACCATCAAGCCTTTGTAGCTCCTTATTTCTGCTTGTCTTTCTTTTTCAAGCCTTTCCATTTCCTCACGTCGTTTCTGTAAAAAGAAAATTGAGACTTTTATCAAAACTTGAAGAATTTAAAACACTCATCACTCCAAACAGAGTGCTACTCGGACCAAGAGCTAGAAAGTGATCAATTGCAAATTAGGAAATGAACAGACCAATTTTGTATTTATGTATACCATTTTCATATTGGAGGGGTATACATTTACAGGAATATGTTACGTCAAGTTCATCAATATTTTCAAGAGTCTTGAAAGTTTCCTGTTAAAGCATCGCTAGGGAAATCACGAGATTGAAAAATATGATGCTGGCACAGAATGCAGGAGAAGAAGTTGACATTTAAGAACAGAAAAATAGAAAGGACGGTATTTAACATACCTTCTCTCTCAAATGAAGCTTCCGCTCCGCTTTTTCCGCTGCAGTGACAGCTTCCCTCTCAGCTGTAATTGTAGATGTTAAAATGAATAACAATTAGCATGGCCATGATAAAAAACATATGCATGTGTACGCAACACAAAATTTAGTAATAAATCAAGTCAAGTAACAAGGTTGATTTACACCTTGGACTAACCTTTCAAATCTGGTTTTCTTTCAACTTTTGTCTTGTTCAATCTATTCACAATTTCATTTATCCGCTTCTCCACTCTCACAGTTCGAACCTGAATCATACATATAAAAAATCATAAGAATATCAACAATACATATGCATTATCAATTATGTTCAGGAAACTAAGAAATGAACCATGTAACTGGACAGCTCACCATCTTATGGTTGTGGAAGCCAACTTGGCCAACATCCATGGCAGCAGTTTTCTTCAAATTAGACCATGGGGTGTAAACAACATCAATGTTATTCACCTTGTTGCCTGTGATATGGAAGACATATAAGTCAGAAAATTAAGTCAACATGTAACAGAAAATCAAAAGGTTGAACTTAGAGCAAGGGAGAACAAAGGGAAAACCATTAGACTAAAGTGATGAATTAAATATGACTTGTACCTTATGGCAGTGAGGTGAATTGTTCTTGTCAAACTAGAATATTACTATGATCTTGCCTGACCCTTTGAACTCATGAGAACTAGGAGAATCTTTTTTCTCATTATTATTATTCTGTATCTCAAAATTGTGCTCCCAGATGTAATAGTGTGTACATTCAACAGGAAGAAGATTTGAACAAGATGAATAACTAAATCTATGTCACGAAGAATCTATTGTAAGAGCACCTTGGATTGAATTTGCCTTGACGAGCTGAGCACAATCCTCCAATACGCCTTCATTTATGTCATCAATTGCCTCACCTTTTTGCAGTCTTAGATAAACATGGGCAGAAGACATTTTATCCACATGAAACCTAAGCAAGAAAACCTCACAAAAAAAGAGGATTTTCAGCATCAGAAAGCAAAACAGTGAAAAATGGAGCTTTACGTAAGACCCTCACGAAAGCACCACAGTTACAAAATAATCTATTTGAAATAAAAGGTATAGTTTAGGTCTATGTTCAAAATAATTCGAAGCATTTTAGACGTAAAAGAGCTTCAAAACGAACATCATATGTATAAGGCCATAGATAATGGCAAATTTTTTCATTAAAGACAGCCACAATCCTTATGGATACAAAACCCCAACATTGTATTAGGTTCCACGTACTAATCCAACAAAAGAACTCCAAATATATTGACCTTTATAATCAAGCTCTCACTAGTTTCGTAATGAAACATTCGTTTCCTGCTATCAAAAAGTTAGTCAATCTCCTCTCCTAAACCAAGCGGTGAAAGCAGTATAAAATACGGCGCCAATCAATTTATTAACTCTTTAAATAATCATATGAGAAAAGGTTAAGATAACGGGCAAAAGGCACAAAGAAAAGAAGAACGGGATTGGGATTGGAAAAGAACCAGATGTCCTCGGGGAAGCCGTATTTGATGAGCTCCTCGTTCTCGTGCTTGTCGAGACCCATGAAAATGGTGTAGTCTCCTGCCTCAGGCCGGGCTTTGAAGTAGAACACCATCGTCTTCCCCTTCTCTCAAGCCCCCAAATCCAACTCTTGTAAGGATTTTGAGAATTAGGGTTCCTTTAGTTCAATTGGGAGATAAATTTAGTGTCGTGGACGCTTGTTGGCAGTTGCTCGTTTTGTGGTTAACTTAGAACGAAATAGGCTACAATACAAACGGGCGTGTTCCAAACGCAGCGTCGTCGGTCAAAGGTCTTTTTAAATAATAAAAAATGCTTCCTTGGTACCGGCTCTGAATTTATAATGTAGTACTAATACGGTAACAATCAATAAATTTTTTAAATTTATAAATTAGTCATAAATTTTTTTCTAAAATTACAAAATAATCTTTCAATATTACTCTATACTTTATAATTTTACATCAATTATATCTATAAAAATTATAAAAACAGAAATTTAAAATATCAACAATTTATTTATTTTTATTGACATTATTTTCATATATTTTCATATATAAATAATAATCATAATTAATATGAAAATGATCATTTAATTATTATATAAATATAAAATTAAGAACAATACAAAGTATTTAAAATATTATAATTTTATCATATAATAAATAATAATTAAATCAAAATATCAAATAAAAAGAATAATAAATATTTACTACTCTCTAACAATTATAATTTACAACAAGAGTTCGTGTCAAAGAACCAACTAAAAGTGAAATCTGAAACAAAAATATTTATAATTATATTGCATATACAAAATTTAACATATAAATCAAATATAAGTCATCTAGACGAAGTATCATCACCAAAGGCTTACAAACATGGATGACAAATTGACATTAGGTCAAAAATTTAATATCTTCAAGTATAATTCTTGAGACCTCCAATCCTGTATTATACCTAACATGTTAAGATGCAACTCACTTATCACTTGTAAACATTTACCTAAACTCTTTCTTCATCATAACAAAACAATGAAGTGACAAAAAATTTGTTGCAAATCTTGTAACAATATGACGACACAAATTCCAACCATTAGTGAAATCCTTTCTCATTAAATTCAGGACCCATGTACGATTATAGAGAACTTGGTCACCTTTCTTAATTTCTGCACAATCTCATCAATGATAGGAAAATAAACTAGCATCCCTTATATTTTCCAACACTAAGTCAATGCAATGTGTAGCATAAGGAGTCCAATAAAAAGAATCCTGTTGTTTTATAAGTAGAATCATTGTTAATAATGAACTGAATAATATTTTCTGGCCCAACTTTCATCAAATATTTCAAATAAAGTATCAGCATTCCTAATAAGGCTAGATACATCAATAGACTTAAAAAATATTGAATTTTTTATAGAATAAACCAAAAAATTAATAATAGGCTCATGTATTCAATTTGTCCAACTATCACACATAATTGAACACTCAAAAGTAGCCCAAGCCATTCTTCTTCATCCAAATAACTTTTAATTTCATAAATAGAGCTGCTCAAAAGTTTACCTCTGTAGTCATCAATTGAAGGAGCTTTGATCTTGGGTCGTAAGAGGCAATAACATCTACCATATGTAACACCCTACTCCCACGCGACCCGAACCCGACATCGATGGTGATATCCGAGTCAGTGCCCCGCGAGGGTGGCGTGCTAGAACACTCACTCAGTCAGAAGTCGGTATATTATTTTTTTTAATCACAAAACGATGTATGCGGAAGTCGATAATCAAATAGGGCATAAGCCCCTTTCATTCATACAATGGAATTTACAAAATTCCCGTATGGCCAACTGGGTCCTTTCACAAATTCAAACACCTTAGTCATTTCAAAATATAAAATCATACAAAAGTGCGTAATATCAAATTCTGTACAAAATTAAAGGCATACAATGCCGACGCGAACTGATCCCAACCTCTATCCTTCACTTGAAAGCTGTAAGTATACTCCCGTTGGCCTAACGGAGTATTCTTCTGATCCTGAAAAATAT
>JAOSBM010000001.1:8599962-8613015 GCA_027568955.1 Erythroxylum tenue
CAAGTTTATTTCATTAATGTGCTTCGAATAACGTTGACCCACCAGACAGAGGTTCGAAATTTTGCATATTATATACGGATAAGAGAATGCATGGGCATTGGGGTGTACCTTAGAAATCCGGCCGTAAGCACAGATGACGCGTGATTTTGAGAGGGAGAATTAGGAATCCGACCATGAGTGCAGATTTGAGAGGGAGAAAAAGGAATCCGGCCATGAGACGAAAAGGGAAAGAGATAGAAATATACCCAAACGTTGAACAAAAAGGGAAAGAGAAATGAAGTTGTTGATCGACGACGGGTGGGGCGGTGACGTTGAGCAAAAGAATTTATGGGTGGTCTGTAGACGAGACAGTACTGCAGAGAGGAGTACGTTTGGGAGGCGGGAGGCGCGCGAGATTATTGAAGAAGACAGCTTTGAAACCCAAATGATAAACGACTCAGTTTTAATTTTTCACCAACACTTCCACGACATTTACTTCATTAAGACGTCGTGAAATTTATTTGGCCACGTTTCAATAATAAAACGTCTCAATTACTTCCTAGATTCCACGTCGTCTGAGCCCGACATCGCCAAAAACTCTCACATTTCCTGACATTTTTTAAACGTCAGTAAAGTTCAGAGTTTTCTGCGACGTTTCACCAGTCAAACGTCGCAGAAGCTATACTTTTTTTGTAGTGAGAGACAATGACAAGGTAGTGCTGAGTGTGTGGTGGCCGGTGATAGCAACACGCGAGGGAAAGTCAGCAACAACAACATTGTGGGATGCTGGGAAATCAGAGATGAGAGGAGATCAAGAGAGAGACTGGTAGAGAAATGAAAAATGTGAAAGAGAGAAAATCAGAAAATAGTCAAGGGGGGTTAGGGAGTGGGTGTTAAAATTTCATTTTTTTGCAAAAAAGTCCTTAAACTTGTAGAACTTTACAGTACCAACCAATATTTAATTGGCCTTTTAAATATCGACTGGTACAAAATTGGCAATACTGGTCAGTACCGAAAGTCAGTAGTGTTAATAAGATTTTCTATCATTTTTTGACCTATGGTACCTTCTAGCTAGTACTAGTCGGTACAATACAAAATTCGTAATAATGGTATATCTATTCCTGGTTGGATTATTTATAAATAAGTTGCATATTTTGATGAAAAGAACAAATGAATTAAACAAATTAGTCCTAACAAAAGAAAAAGAAGAAGAATTGTCATTTGACATTGGAATATGACGAGTATACATTAAGTGTTAATACAAAAAAGCTTAATACATTTAATCTTACATCTTTGTAGTTTGAATGATTGTAAAGGAGGATTATGATATAAATTTGAAATATAATAATCTTACATTAGTACTTTTGATTCTAAATCACTCATATCATTAATCTTTTGTTAAATTATTAGTATAAATCATATAGATATTATCAATTTGTCTCGATAATTTTTTTAAAAAGAAGAAAGAAAGATGCGTCAACACTCACAAAAACAGAGTATAATAAGGTAGACAATAGGTTATGAAAAAAAAAACTTTGGTAATTGTTCAAAAACGTCACTTTTAGTTTTTTGTAACGTTTCTATTTCTTCGCACAAAGTGTCTCTAATTTCCAATAACTAAAAAGTATATGCAATGTTTCCAGAAATCGTAGGCAAAAGTTTCAAGGCTAAAGCACTGAAAAAATATAATTAAAATCAACAATTGACATTTGCAGGAAAAATTTGGCGTAAATGATTGTCAGTGAATGTAAAATTTGGTTAAAACTTTTTAGCTACATTTTTTCCCTTTATAGCTACATAGTATTTGCTGCATTTTTTATAATTTAGCAATATATTATTTGCTATGTTTTTAATAATGTAGCAAAATGTTATTTTCTACGTTTTTTCTGTTTTGTAAGTAAAATGTTTCAACTACTTCTTTTAATTTCGTAAGGAAATACTTTTAATCCATGATATTGAGGAATATGTTTTGTATATAATCTATCAACATATTTTTATTATGAATTATTTGGTTCTTATAAAACTAAATTGTAGAGAAATATTATTAATCCAAAATATCAAGCATTCCATAAGTAAAGTAAAATTTTATAAATATCATCAAATTGTACCAACAAAAGTAATACAACATTAAAAGATGATCCTTTGTTCCTATACAAAACATTAATGATAGTTTAAGACATTCTTATAGACAAAACAATAAATAAAAAGATCATTTCACAAATTGGAAAATGTTTGACATATTGACAAAGATGCTCAAATTATAAAAACATTTAAGCATAACATGAACGACTAACTAATGATGTCCAAGTCAATGAATCTAGAACAAATAACAAGGTTGGTTAAAATCAATTAAAAATATTGTAAGACTATTTATACACTAGAAAGAAAACACCATATAACGTTACAATCACTCATCAGCTACATCCTCGTCCATTTTGTAATCTGAGACAAAAAGTACTAAAATGAAATTATAATACATACATGAAGTAATATAATAAGTATAGGACATATAATTAATACCCTTCATTTCGTATTCATTTCTAGAATTAATACCCTTCACTTTTTTTCTTCATTTCTATCATATTTTGAGCCAAGTAATCTTTTGAATAACATATCATGTTTTGCTAATTTAGCTCAAATTTCTTCTTCCTTAACTACTTTAGCTTGTAATGTAGCCTTAAACTTGTTGTTTTCCTTTGGAAGGTGTTCAATGATTGTTTTATATGATGAGGTTGAAACATTTGGCTTAAGGCCATAGCTAAAGCCTTTCACATAACTGGAGTAATAGTACTGTATCACAAATCTTTTCCGCACAGAGCTCATTCCCCTCAGATTTAGACTTTTTCAGTATCTCTTTCATCTTACTTTAAAATAAGAAAGAAAAATAATATTCAATCCACATATTACTACTTACTACTACATTAATAAATGAATAAAAATATTGAACAAATTTTTATATGAAACATAAATTAAAGCTTGTTGACATTTGACAACACATGGTTATAATTTTAAAAGTAGTTGTTTCACATTTTGGTATTACTTAATTCACAAATCCTAGTTGATACATTATAAAAGTAGACATTACATATATGATGTAAATACTAATCATAGTTGAATTAGGATTAGTTTTTGTCATATGTGAAATACGAAATAGGACATTCTTAAGTCACAAATCCTAGGATTAGTGTTTATGTTGTATATGAAATAAGATAAATGTTTATAACATATATTAATAGGAAAATTTAAAGGTAGCTATTTCATATACGACATAAACACTAATCCTAGGATTTGTGACTCAAGTATTTCCTTTTTCCTATTTCACAAATGACATAGACACTAATCGTATTTCTTATTTCATATACGACATAAACATTAGTCGTATATGAAATAAGAAATGATTGAGTCGCAAATCCTATTATTAGCAATCCTATTTAACATACGACATAAACATTATTCCTATTTCCTATTTCACACATTGCATAATTAAGTCACTAATCCTAGTTAAATTAGTGTTTAACGACAACTTTCCTATTAATATGTGTTCTAACATAATTGAAGCTAATGTTAGGTGATCCTAGTTTAATGACAAATTTCCTATTAATATGTGTTTTAACACCAATCCTTGTTACTACTTTTTATATGATTCCAGTACAATAATTTCCTATTAATTGTTATGTGATTTTCTTGGCTTGGAAATCCAATCGAAACTTTAAAGAATATAACAAAACTATGTCAGCTAATGATGATGAAGACCAATTGAAAATAGGGAAAGCATGAAAACAAAGATTGAAATATGCTTTCAATATGAAGAAACACAACAACAAACATGGATAGCTATAGAATGAACAAAATTTCAACATCATCAATTGTTCTATCAAACATCACTCTCTAGAACATAAAAAATGCCACAAGCAACACTCTCTAGAACATATTAAACTAGCCCACAAAAAATTGCTTTAACCATTAGCGTAGGTTATTACCCACAATAGTGTATCTTGCATAATTTCTAAAAGGAAGCTAAAGCTTCCTCCTCACATTTATTCAAATTACTACACAAGCCATCAATGATATGACCTCAGGCCAATCAATACAATGTAGACTTGAAATTGGAATTTTTTATTGATACAATGGTAAAGTATTCTTAATCTTTAACTTCCTTTGTGAATAAGGGATAAGCTGCCACTATTACATAGTCTTACATGTGTTTTAGGTTGTGAAAATTTAGAATAATTTTAAGTCTAAAACAATTGAAAATTAGTCTTTGGTGTTAAGTTGTTTGTTTGACCAAATCTAAAATAATGAAAACTTAGGAGTTTCATATTGATGATGATGTTAGGTTTTGCTGGTGGCATTAATGAGAAGTCCAATAATGAAGAAGGGATGGCGTCGTTATGCTGCCATCTCCTTTTCATTGGTGTAGATGAAAATGCCACATTGATGAGGTGGCAATGTTTCTATTTAAGCCATTCACCTTGCCAAAAATGGCGAAAATTTTGGATAGTGATATCAAGTGGTGGTGATTGATGTGTCTTTGTAAAAAGGTGGCTTGGATTTTCAAAATAAGAAGAAGATATGTGTTTGATTGCTAGAGTAATTAAAATCTATAATAAGAATAATGAGTGTTTAGAATAAAAAATAACTGGAACCTTATTAACCTTTTATAGGTTGTTGTTGTTGTTATTGTTTTTGTTATTGTTGGTGTTATTGTTGTTGTTATTGTTTTTAAATATGTAATAAAAATACACCGTGTCAATTAGTAAATATGTTTGTTAAAAGTAAAAAGAATGTTCAAAAATTTTATAACATACTTTGTTATACTAAGGCTCATTTTCATTAAAAGGTTATTATAAGTCATCTTATATAAAAAAATTAACTCATTCATTTTTTAAAAAAAGTATAATATTATAGGCCTTAAGTTTAAATTTAAATAAAGTCTTGAATCTTTTAAACAACTCTTTTTTGTCAAATTATCTCAACTCAAATAAGGAATCAATATTCATCTCATTTCTTTATTAAATTAATATTGCTAAGTCAAATGTCTTACTTTTAGAAAAAATTAATTAAAATATAATTGCTTATTTTTTAAAATTAATTTCACCTTAAACTATTATCTTTTTTGTCACTCTTTGTTTATCTAAATATAACAACAAAATGATGCTTAGTCCGTTCAAAATATGAAAGAATAATATCATTTCATGAGTCAACCTATGCATTGAGTATCATTGTGCTATTATAAACAAAAAGAGTATCATAGTGATATTATTTTCCAAATCAAAAAGATTACAATATATCAACTATAGTTGGAGATTAAAGTTAAACTAATGAGTAGAGAAAATAATATGGATTTTTTTTTGTTTAACGTACATAAAACTACATAAGTAGAGATTTATATCTTTAATTTTAAAAAACCAAAGCAATTGTAAACAAAACAAACCCACAGTAAAGGAAAAAGGGCTAGCTAATTGTTATTCAGGATCGTTAATAGTTTGTACCACTTCATCTACATGTAGAAACATGAATATGTAAATTATATCAAATTATGTTAAATAAATATTCAATAGATGATAATAAATAATTAAATATATCTTCATCATCAAATATTTTTCCAATGAAATCTTTAGTTGGAAGATTAGTATTTGTACCTATAT
This sequence comes from Erythroxylum tenue, assembly GCA_027568955.1. Taxonomy (NCBI): domain Eukaryota; kingdom Viridiplantae; phylum Streptophyta; class Magnoliopsida; order Malpighiales; family Erythroxylaceae; genus Erythroxylum; species Erythroxylum tenue. Next base: position 8,605,590 of record JAOSBM010000001.1, read on the forward strand.
CGATATAAAAAAGATAATATAATATATGATTGTTAAAATTATTAAGGTAAATAAAACTAATATATCATAAAGAATAGGGTTTACCCTGAATATCTTTATCATCTAACCAATTTCCACACATATAAAGGCTTCCACAGTTCTAAAATTAAGTCAAGCATGATGAGGACTAACTATTCAATCGTTGGTACTCTAAGCAAACTTTAAAGAAATAGTAGATAATGGAATTGATAAAAGGTCTCACACAATTGCTTGTATGATTGAAAAGCAGTTCCACGTGTCTTCCATTATATCAAAACATCAAATTGCACATTTTCAACCAAGGTCACAACACCTATCTCCAAATAGTTGTCTAACTCCATCCAATTGTAAGAAGTCCTAGCCATTTTTTTTAATGATTTATGCAAATTTAAGACTCACACCAATAATATAAATAATATATGAAGTTGATACTAAACTATTATGATCTTAATCTTAGTCCAATCTTAGTTAATAATCAAAGAAATCATACTATAATTATTAAATGACATTAACATGTTCTTGAGCCAGATCTCTATACAACTTTTGATGATAAAAATATAATCCCTCCATCTTATATCTCGGGTCCAATACAGAAATAACTGCCATAGTTTGTCCTATAACATACTAATAGGAATTGAGTTTTTCCATCTTCTACTCTGCTATGACTTTAACCACCTTATTGGAACCAAATATATCTAATCAGATAAAGCTCGCTTAATATCATATATATTGTGATATGTACTTAATTGATTATACATTTACTCTACAGCACTTAGTGATTAATGTTATAAAATGTTTAAGAAACTCATCTTGGTTCATATTTGGTTATTGGTACAATCTGAAAGTTCAAGAGCTAAAGTGAGTTAAAAGCACATTCTTTGAACCATCCTTTTGATGTTCAAACTCAATTGCATTTGTGGAATAAGAAGGAGATGGATAGGGTGAGGATTGGACAAGAAATTGCAAGAAGAACATTAATTCAACATGATCTGGGAGATACACAGTTGAGTATCTACTTACATGGTCATGTATGTATCCTAATTGGGCATATTTTTATGACATACACGATTGGACACATAGTCGTGTATCCAACCGTATGAATCCCCAAAACTCTAACTTTTAATATAAAACGAAATTTGAGTGGCTAAGCATAACATGGATCGGTTTTGGTAGAATAAGGGACAAAGCATGAATTCTTTGGAGACCTATAGAGGGTTAGGATTCCCCATTCTAGTTCCAAGGTCAAATCGAAGCTAAAGACACGTTTTGGGCATCTCTCCATTGTGTATTGTGTTCTTTCTCTCTTAGGGATTGTTTATGTTATTTTGTGTTTATTGAACTGGGTGTTGTGTAAGAATTATCTTAATGCTCTATTAGATTGTTTTTATTTAAACCCATTGCTAGACTCTTAAATACAATATGTACTAGTTATGTTTGGAATTATTTGTGGCAACTGATGGTTTTAAATCATTAAGGATAACGAAACCTTAGTTAAATGACCTGAGCTTATGTGGTTATTACCTTGATTAATATGTTTTCCTAACTTGTAATGTGGCTGTCTTATTAAATCTAGAGAGCTTGTTCTTGATTGTTCGATAACAAGGTTTAGTTAAAGAGCTTGTTTTAACTAAACACAACCTAAGGAAAAACGGGGGTTAATAGAGCTTGTTGTTAACATATGATTAATAGTTGCTAGGAGAGATATGGGAACAATAAGACATTGAAGTATGCTTACTCGTGCGTAGGTCGAGATTGAACTGAGGACTGGATTCCAAATCCATTCATCACTTTTATCACTTTTTGATTGTTTTCTCTTTCATTAGTTTAATTTTACTTTATTTTGTTATTGGAAACCAAACCACCCCTATAACTTAAATACCAATTCTTTTCATTTCAAAAGCTTTACATATACTCTTTATGGGATCAACCTAGACTTATCACTAACTATAGTTTTAAGTTTAGTTACCTTGTGTAGTATTATGACGCACTACCAATTTTGGCATCATTGCCGGGGAGTGTAATGCTTTAGTTTTTGTTCTTAATTTTAATTGGCATTTTATATATACTTGTTCATAATTCATTTTTACATTTATTTATTAATCTTTACATGTTTCTTTTATGTTTGTGTATAAAGAGGAGATAAAGTGAAGGGAGTATGTCACTGTTATATATTATCAATGCTATTGGTGGAAAATTTTCCTATAACTTATATTCTCAATCATATAACCAAGTTTGGAGTGATTATACCAACTTTAATTATAAACGGGATAGTCAGCAAAACTACTTCCTAGATGAGTTACAGGATGCACAACAATTCTCGAATAGACCGCAAACCTCTTATTACAACTTTGATATATCTCTGGAAGATTTAGTTAATGCTATTGCCACTAATACTCTACATTTCTAGCAGAGTGTAAGGTAATTTTCGTAAGATACAAGGTCTAGCATGCAAAATTTGGAGAGTCAGTAAAACTCAGGTACATCTCTAGAATACGTATTTAATGTTATTACTACTAATACTTTGTAATTTCATCATGATATAAAACGGTTCCAACAAGATGCAACGTTTCGATTCCCGAACTTAGTAAGTGAATTGGGCCAAATGGCAGGAACTATAAACTACCTGGAATCATAGAGTGAAGAGAAGCAGCCATCTTAAGCTGAGGTGTACCTATGGAACGTTAGCGCGGAAACCTTACGAAGCAGAAAGGAGCTTGAGAATTTTGAAAGGACTACTTAAGGGATTGCTTATGAAGAAGAAGTTGAGAAGGAGCTCGAAGGAGATTAAGATATATTATTTTGCTCAAAGTTAAATAATGAGTTCCTAATTGTTGATAAGACTAACCCTTCACCTTTACCTAGAATATGGGAGAAATTACGAGGAGGAAAAGGGTGAAGAGATATTGGAGATTTTTCAAAAGTGCAAAAACTTATTAGAGATTAAGAGTATGAGGATAGGGATGACATTGAATATGAATGATCATCAATTTAAGCCCTATCCTGAAGAACCTCAAGTGGAGAAAGTGCTAGTTGTGACACCTGAAGATTATAACTTTGTCACGTGATGAGGAAAACAAGGATTCAAGCTAGCGAAAATAAACAAAAGCACTTCTTAGAAGGCAACCCAAGGGAAGTTTATTTCTTTTCTTTTACATTTTTGCATTTATTAGGATATGCACGTGTGTTTTTAAGCTTGTTTGTTTCTTACATATTTTTAAGTTTTCAAACAAAAGAGAGAGAGTTAATAAAAGGAAACAAACATTTTCTCTTTTTCTTTTACTTCTAGGACTATATAGTCACGATTAGAGAGTGAATTAACTAGAAAAATTCATGGAAACTTGAACATGTATGTTTACTCTTGTGATTTGTCAATATACTTTATCTTTAGAAGAGTAGTGACTAGTGGTAAACACAACCCAGTGAGATTTTAAGCCTTTATAGACTGACACATCTATATCAATCTTATTATCATTTGTCTATATCTGACCTTCATGACATGTACGACCTAATTTCACTTTGATTTTCTATTTGAGACCACATTTTTATCACATGCATTAATATGGAAATGATATAGGCATTCATTGTTCCATAAGCTACATTAGCAAAATAGCCCACCTATTGATATAATTTTTCCTTTTGTTGAGCCCCCTTAACCTTTATTTGCCTTTTCTTTTTGTGCTAACCACTTTACATGCCTTAATTCTAACCAAATGTCCTACCCAAGCTTTAAAGTTAGTGAAATATTTGTTGATTATTAATGTTTGTGGATGTACAAAAGTGTAAGTGTGGGGTTTTGCACATTTTATAATTGTTGGAATGTCATTTTATCTCTTATCAATGAGTTCTAATGTTGATGTAGCTTATTTAAATTTATGTTGAAAAAAAAGAGGAAAAAAGGAAGAAAAAAGAGAAAAAAGAAAAGAAAAGAAAGAAATTTTTTTAAAATAAAATTAATCAAGGAGGAAATGCATTTGTTTTGCAAAGTTATTCATGAGTAGTTTTTCCTCCTAAAGTTGTATAGAATAGTTTGATGCATATGAGGTAAATGTTGTTTTGAAGGATCACTACTTATGGTTATAATGTATTATTCGTCATCAATTGTTGTAAGTGATTTATGTTTCAAGTAGTTTGTGGTGTGAGAGCTTGAATTTGAGCTGTGAAACATAGTTTGCATTTATCATAGTTGATGGCACACAGTTTTGGTTGAATGTCAGTTTTTGCACTTGATATTATGTTGAGTGTTACTTTTGCTTCAGTAGCTTTGTTGACTTTTGTGTTACATTACCCAAAATATATCTCACCTTAACCCTTGACCATATTACAACCTTAAAAGGTCCTTTGATCCATGATTATGCATGTGAATCCTAGTGATGGAGAAAAGAAATGATATGTAAAGTCATGGAATATTATGATTATGAATGGTGTTTGAGTGTACCTATGGATCATTTCTATTTACACACACTTTATCCGAGTCTACCACTAGATTGCCTAGTTTCTAAAGGTGACGATTATTGATTGATCATAAGTAGAGACACTTAATATTAAGTTCTTGCTATGATTTTGAAATTTATTTCTCTTTACTTATGGCTATCTATTCTTAGAAAATATGGAAAATGTGAAAGTTTTTTGGTTTGTGAATTTGATTTTGATGTTTTGTTCAAGGACGGTCAAAGGCTACGTGTGGGGGAATTTGATATGTGCTTAATTGATTATACATTTACTCTACAACGTTTACTGATTAATGCTATGAAATGTTTAAGAAACTCATTTTAGTTCATATTTCGTTATAGATATAATTTAGAAGTTCAAGAGCTAAAGTGAGTTAAAAGTACATTTTTTTAACCATCCTTTTAATGTCCAAACTGAATTGTTTTTTGTGGAATAAGAAGGAGATGGATTATTTTTTTAGCCATCCTTTTAATGTCCAAACTGAATTGTTTTTGTGGAATAAGAAGGAGATGGATTAGGGTGAGGATTGGACAAGAAGTTGCAAGAGAACATCAATTCAATATGATTTGGGAGATACACGACCGTGTATCTACTTACATGGCCGTGTAAGTACATGAATTAGACACATTTTTATGACATACACGGATGGATACACAACCATTTATCCAACCGTATGACACCCCAGAATCCTAACTTTTAATATAAAACAACATTTAAGCAACTAACATAACATGGATCAGTTTTGGGAGAAAATGAGGGGCTGAGCACACATTCTTTGGATACATATGGAGGGTTCGTCTTCCCCATTCTGATTTTAAGGTGAAATCGAAGTATAAGACACATTTTGGGCATCTCTCCATTATGTATTATGTTCTTTCTCTCTTAGGGATTGTTTATGTTATCCCATGTTTATTGAAATGGGTGTTGTGTAAGAATGATCTTAATGCTTTATCAGAGAGTTTTTATGTAAACCCATTGTTAGAATCTTAAATACAATACGTAATAGTTATGTTTGGATTCATTTGTGGCAACTAATGGTTTTCAATCATTAGGGATATGTAACCTTGGTTAAATGACCTAAGCTTATTTGCTTGTTACCTTGATTATTTTGTTTTCTTAACTCGTAATGCGACTGTCCTATTAAATCTTGAGAGCTTGTTCTAGGTTTTTTGATAGCTAAGTTTAATAAAAGGGTTTGTTTTAACTAAACATGACCTAAATGAAAATTGAGGTTAACAGAGCTTATCGTTAACCTACGATTAATAGTTGCTAGGAGAGGTATCAGAATAACAAGACATTAAAGTATGCTTATTAGTATGTAGGCCGAGATTGAACTGAGGACCAAATTCCAAGTCCATTCACCATTTTTATCACTTTTTGATTGTTTTATTTAATTTTCTCTCGTTAGTTTAATTTTACTTTATTTTGTTATTTGAATCCAAACCAAACCCTCCACCCCTACCCCTAACTTAAATACCAATTATTTTCATTTCGGAAGCAATATACACACTCTTTGTGGGATCGACCTAGACTTATCACTAGCTATAGTTTTAAGTTTAGTTATTTTGTGTAGTGTTACAACATGCTACCATGTTGCTAAAGAAAATGTGAAAAACTAGATATCTTTTTCCTTAAATCAACTTAGTAGCATTATAAAATATCTCCAACTTTGCACAAGGTGCTTTAGTCAACTAGTAGGTAAGTATATTTAAAATCTCTTTGTCTCATCTTATTGAACATCACAATATACTTTTTGCCAACTCCAACATCTTAAATGTTGAATTCCATCTGATTGGACAATCCAAAACCAATTTATATATACATAAAATGTCTAGTTATTATACAGTTTCTTCAAAAATTTTAAGTCTTTTAGGTGTTGTACTTTAATACACTACACCAATCCATATCAATTTTTCCACTTCCTTTATTACCTCTGTTGGACCCCGCGTCCGGAACCCAACCCTCTTGCGAACCATGACACCTTGAGCGTGGCTATTACCTCGAAAGGTTCTTTCATTGAACCCTTAAAAGACATTACCAATTCATAATCACTACTATATATTTTTCTTTTTCTTTAAAACATCCCAAAAATTTGCTCCATAGCGTGCCCATACTAACCAGTCACTATATCTGAACTTAATTCTCCTGTTTGTGAACAGAATTTGAAAACCTTAAATAGGAACTTCAATTGACTTCTTCAATTAAAATCATAGCTCTAAGTTTCTTGTTTAATTTAAATCAAGAATCACCTCAAACCAAGTTATACAACTCAAGATATCATCAAAATACCAGAATGGGCTCATTCCCCAAACATGCTCTCTCAACCGACCTCTCACTTGCTCTAATGTAAACTCTATTAATTTAACTCCAAATGATACAATTTTTCATTAAGAGGTATATATGTATCTTATAAATCTATTGGTTCAAGAATCACCTCATTTGGAGGTTGGATGAGGGAGTTATGATCAAAAGAATCGAACATGTTCACAACCTCAATCTTGCAATGACATGTCTTGGAGAAAATGCCATAACTTTTTCTACAAATTTCCAAATTCTTTCAATTTTGTACCGTTGGAAAGATAACATCGAGATCTACAACTCATATTAGAGGCCTCAAAGCGAGATTCGGACTCTAAACTGGCCAAAATCACGCATTTCTAGAGTTTCCCCGAGGATGTCCGTTACATGAACTGGCCAAACACTCCATTTTCGTCGGAGAAAGTCCGTTTAATGGACACACACTGCCCAAAGTGTCCAAAACCATCCGAGAAGGTCCATTAAACGGACTCCGTTTAACGGACACACACTGGGCAAAGTGTCCCAAACCTCTTCCAAGCATCTCCAATGCTTCCAAACTCCAATCTAACACCATATCATCTCCAAATCTCTTCAAATTCAACCTTTCAAATGTAAATCAACTTCATATCCATGTAAATATCAATCTAAATTCATCAAGCTT
>JAOSBM010000001.1:8616492-8627686 GCA_027568955.1 Erythroxylum tenue
TAATCTTGATGGTTCAAGATATTTTCTTACTATAGTGGATGATTTTTCTCGTGCTACTTGGACTTATCTTTTGCAAAGTAAGCAGCAAGTTAGTAGTACCTATCCTTCAGTTCATGTTTCTTCACCTATCCATACTATATCTCCTTCTTTAATTGGTTCTTCCACTGATTTTGTTGATACTTTTCTGCCTGAGCATGTCTTTCCTTCTCCTATTCATTCTTCTCCTCCTCCTGCTGTCCACTCTACTTCTTTACCTCCCACAACTGATTCTTCCTGTGCTCCTTCTCCAATTTTGCGTAAATCTCAAAGACAAAAACAACAACCTCATTGGTTACAAGATTTTGTTCTACATGCCAATGCCAACAATACGCTTTCTTCTTCCTCTTCCCACAGTTTTTCTACATATCATCCTCTCTTTTCTTCTGCTGATTTTCAACACCTCCCTCATGATTATGTGGTTTCCTTGGCTAATGTGTTTACAACTCATGAACCTGCTAACTTTCATGATGCTAGTCAGGATAAGCTATGGGTGGAGGCCATGGATTTGGAGCTTAATGCTTTAGAGAGGAATAATACTTGGGAACTAACCACTTTACCTGCAGGCCATAAAGCTATTTCTTCCAAATGGGTTTATAAGATCAAATATAATCCCGATGGAACCGTCGAGAGGTACAAGGCCAGGTTGGTTATTAGAGGTTTTGATCAGAAGGAGGGTAAGGATTATAAACATACCTTTTCTCCTGTGGCTAAACTTGCTACTGTTAGAGTTGTCATTGCCTTGGCTACTGCTCGGAATTGGCCTTTACATCAGGTGGACATTAATAATTCTTTCTTGCATGGTCATCTTGATGAGCAGATATATATGGTTCCTCCTGATGGGTATCATGCTGCCAAATCTGGTCAGGTTTGTCGTTTGAAGAAGTCTTTGTATGCCTTAAACAAGCCTCACGACAGTGGAATAAAGAGGTTACTAAGTTTCTTACTCACTTGGGTTGTGTTCAGTTCACTAATGATTATTCCTTGTTTGTTAAGAGGGCGGGAGACCTGTTTACTGTTGTTCTCATATATGTTGACGATATTGTGATTACTGGTGATAATGATTCTGACATTGCTAGTTTGAAGACAACTTTACATACTAAGTTCACAACTAAGGACTTGGGCCTTGCACGATATTTCTTGGGTATTGAGTTGCATAGGAATGAGCAGGGTACATTTTTACATCAGCGGAAGTTTATTTTGGATATTTTAACTGATGCTGGTTTGACTGGAGCTAAGCCTTGCTCTACTCCTCTTCCTCAGGATCTCAAGTTGTCCCTTACTGAGGGAGAACCTCTAGAACATCCAGAAGCTTATCAGAAAATTGTTGACTGGTTGTTGTATTTGACCATGACTAGGCCAGATATTTCTTATGTAGTGCAGCATTTGAGTCAGTTTTTGTCTGCTCCTAAGCTTCCTCATATGCAGGCTGTTACTCACGTCCTCAAATATTTGAAAGGTTCTATTTTTGCGGGACTGTTTTATCCTGTGCAGTCATAGCTCAAGTTGACTGCCTTTTCGGATGCAGATTGGGCTTCTTGCTTGATGTCCCGCCGCTCGCTTACTCGTTACTGCATTTTCTTGGGGCATGCGTTAGTTTCTTGGAAGACAAAGAAGCAATCTACTGTTTCTAAGTCTTCTGCTGAAGCTGAATATCGGAGTATGGTTGCTACCACTAGTGAGCTGCTTTGGCTGTCCTATTTGCTTCAAGATTTATACATTCCAGTTCAGGTTCCAGCTACCTTGTTTTGTGACAATAAGGTTGCTCAACAAATTGCCGCTAATCCTTGTTTTCATGAGAGAACCAAACATTTGGACATTGATTGTCACTTCACTCGAAAGAAAATTCAGGATGGTTTTTTTCAAACTGCCTATATTCCTTCCAAACTGCAACTAGCTGATCTCATGACCAAGCCTCTTGGTCACGATTCTCACCTGTAGTTATCTTCCAAGTTGGGTCTTACTATGTTCCCAACTTGAGGGGAGGCTGTGAAGAATACTGTGTGTTATTTTATGTTATTGTGTCATTGTATTAGAGTTAGTTAATTAGCTTGTTAGTGATTACAGTTAGTTAATTAGCTTATATCGATGATGTATATAAAGACATTTGTCCACTGTAGCAGTTTTAATGCATTGAGATTTTTTTTTCTCTCTCCAAACTATCTCTCTTACTTTACCCTCTTATCTCATATCCCTGTCTCACGCTTCTTAAGAATTACCTTATAAAAATTTTTACCAACAAGGAGACTAATAAATATGTGATCAAGCAAACAACATAAATTATGTTTTCATTACACTAAAAGTGATTGGTAGTAGTTGTATTACAAATAGAGAGTACTCAAAACATTTAACGTGGATAAAGTGGAACTCAATTATAAGAACATCATCTTACCTTTGACAAATTACGACTGATGAGGCAATTCAAATGAATAAACTTAGGAAACTCAAGCAAGGCAAGTATAGGCGACACGAGCACCAGTTAGAGGGAGTAGAGAGGAAAATCTAGCACAAAGTAAGTACTAAGGAAGCAGCTTTTCGAAGAGGGAGCAAAGGGATTTTGGTCAAAAAAAAAACCAAGCCTACAACTAAGGCTTTTACTCTTGAAAGGAAAGAAACATAGAACAATATATGAACACTACTAGAGTGTATGCTCATGTTCATTATGAGCATAAAAGACATAATTTTTTTATGATTTCACTTATTTTTAATTATTTTATTATTAAAAAGGAAGTTATAATATTAAAAACATTAAAATATGATCTTTGTTTGTTGAATCATTCCATTGAAACAACTAGTTTTCTTTAGAGTATCTCATCTTTTTTTATTTTTTAAAAGAGAAAATTTAAGAATTCAAAGAGAATATAAATTACTATATAATTGAGAGTCTAGGGTGTAATGGAATTTGTATAACTGATATGACTAAATTAATAATAACATATTTTCTAATAATTAATCTTAAACCAAAGGTGTAATTTCGAACCAAGTAAAATCAGTTAGATGTCTTTACCCTTATTATTATTGTTTAATTTGGGTATTAAATTCAGAAAGCATACATCTCTTCAATTAGTTCTCAAGTCACAGCGACCTTTGGGATAAATCGCTAAGCTATCTCCCACTGAAGAGTGATCGGGGTGCTGAATATTATATTGCTAAGCACTTTCTTTTCTAGAATGATTGGTTATGTCACCTTCTGTACAGACTATAGAGTATTAATTGGTTGGAGGTGTAATGATGTAGGACCATTCTCATATACATTTCTGAACCATAAAGCTAAGGGATGAGAGAGGAGATGTTATGAATATTTAATCTAACAATCATTTCATTTCAACCAGTAATGAAAAAGAGGGAGAATATTCTTTTAATTAAGAAAACCATGCACCATGCAATAATTAATTAAACTCATGAATGAAGAAACTTGAAAAGAATACATCAAGTAGAATTTTCTCCATTTGGCTACAATTAATTCGCAGATAAGAAGTACATTACAGGCTTCTCCTGGGAAGCCTAGCAAAATGCCAAAGGATTTTGAACATGGATTCTAATGCAAGGAGGAGCAGACGAGACAAATGATGCCTAGTATGAAGTTGTATTGCTCAGATCCCTTGGGGCATTGCATTTGAAGCACTCCATTCTGTTAGCAAAGTTATGCTCGTTGCATCCCCGCCTGTCCACGCATGTAATTCAAGGGAAATAAATTCCACATATATTTAAATTAAGCTTTCGATATTGATTCTTTAAAGCACAGACCTAGCCAGCTCTAATTTTTATGGGAACAGTATACAACTCATAAATAAAGATTTGCAGAAGGAGCCCATAATTGTGTACTTTGAATTGATTTCTAGACAATAAACATTGATGAAAGTCCAGCAGTTTTCGCATTGGAGAATTATAAAGTATTTGGACTTGGAGTGCAATCACTCATTCTATTACTGCTCTAAACAAGAACTTTGAACTTCTGATAAGATTAGTGGCGCTACTGATACAAATTCTATTTGTCCAAATTTAAAGGCTTCTTTAGTAAAATATACCTGGTACAAATCCAATCGCCGGATTTCCATCCATATCGATTACCGCCGGCGCCTCTAGAGCGAAGAATGTCAGAATCAAAGCCACCAACTGCGTCATTATCCTTGTAAACCCCACACTTAAAGCAGCTGGACCGACTAGCAAAGTTATGAGTCCCACAGTTGCCCGCGTTGCAGTACCAATCACCAGGGCGGACATCAGACCCACTAAACCCGAACGACGTCGTACTGCGACCACCAAAGCAACCGGTGTCAGTTCCCGACCTGGAGTCACCACAACGATGGCAAGAATCACGCCTCTGGAAGTTCAGGTGCTGGCAGGACCTACAGTTCCAGTCTCCTGGTCTACTCATTTTATTCTTCTGCAGACAAAAGTAAGAAAACAGAAAATAGTAATCTAATCTTGGCTTTAAATTTTGTATTTCAAATGCAGGAAGAATAAACAAAAGTATGCACTTGTTACGATTAGCGTGTTCTTAACTACTGGGAAACGCCGACTAGTGCTTGCTGAAATGAAAACTAACTGGAAACATATATGTGTGTGTGTGTATCTAATATATGCTGTGTGGAGTGTGAGAACTAATTACCTTTGAAAATGTGATTAAAAGAAAACAGAGTGAGAGTTGTTGAAGATGAATCTTGTAAGAAGGTGAAGGAAATGGTGAGGGGTGAGAGGAGTGATGCAAGGAAGGTTGTTTATATATACATGTTAAGTCCACCAAGAAAAGAAAAAAGATGAAGGAATAAATGGAGGTCGTGAAGTACATACTTTATCGTGTTCTTGCAAAACCTTGAAGATCTGGGAATCAAGAAAATTGAAATTTTTAATTAAAATAGGGGTTTTAAAAAACAAAGGGCTAAAGGGTATTCCAGCTATGATTCAAACGACTGGATGGATATTATTATTGAACATCTAAGTTACGTGGCTAATGCTTTCTTTTAGGGTTCTTGACATGAAAGCTATATCCGTTTCTGTTTACATTTTGCTATTTCATTTTCTAAAATGTACGACTATAAGATTGGAATATATTAAGCACAGTACAGATAAAATCTATTGTCAAATCATGCATTTTCCTCGTGCCCATGCAGAGGCAAAAGCAGAGGCCAGGTTACCAGTCACACTTAACCAAGTTAAGTTTAGATGGTCACATTCAGCTCGTGCAACATAGAACAAACAACAAGGATCCCACACAAAGTAAGCTGGAGAGATTGTCTGCCTATAAGCACAACATGTTCAATCCAAAACTCCACTCAAACGAGTCAAACACAAACCCCAGAAAAGCCTTTTGACCGTAGGATGTGGGACCCTTAATTAGATATACCTTCAAAGACACAAACATCTCCTCCAATCCAAGAACAATCGAAAAGAAAAAAAAAAAAAAAGAGTTTCGCTTTATGTTCATAGGCAGCAAGGAATCTACCCAATGCATGTCTTTTTTTTCAGAGCACTTTATGTAATAAATACTCGTCAAAGGTATACAATTAAAGCTTAAAGCAGTCCCACATTAAATCTATTGTATTCATAAGAGGTCATGTTTCTTTCACATATGGCTTTGAGATTCTTCAAACTGGAAGCAAGTGCACGGATAAATTGTTGCTGCTTTGCAGTTTTGAATATTCCCTTTTCTAGTGCTCTAGCTTCCCTCTGATGATAATAACAGGATATGTAAGCGAATATGTTTTTCACTTCTTGAAAAATTAAATTAAATTTTTTCTCACGCAAACACTCACATCTTTATTTATTTATTTGCTTATTTATAGAAGTCGTAAGAGAAAAATCCCCTCCATGGTTTTCGTTAAAAGTTAGGAATTTCATCCGTTTAGAAGAGTTCAGATTCTCTGTCTAATTTTTATGGTGTCTTATTGTGTCCAGTGAATCTCAGCCATTCATTTATGCGGGCTCCATGTTTATTTATGTGGAGTCCACACGAGACCCATATAAATAAATGACTGAGATTCACTGGATACAATAAGATACCATAAAAATAAACATAAGCAAGTGCAAGAAAGTATACGTGCGCATGGTCAATAATGTACAATACCAATTGAAAGTAAATCCGGCATACACTACCTTTCTTGTCTTAACCACCGAGTAATGATACTCGAGGTAGAATATCAAACGGAACTCAGCAGGAAAAAGGAAAAATTAATACAAAAGAGCAAGGCACAAAGAGCAGGTTTCAATAAAGACAGCTGAAGCTGGAAATGATGAACTAACAAGTCTTCGAGGTGTCATTTTGACGACCTTTATCTTTTTATTCTTTCTTTTCTTCCTTTTCTGCGGCTGTTATTCCATTTCCTTTTCACTCTCTCTCTATAGACCCTCCATCACCTTTCTTTTTCTTTCCGAAACTAAACATACATTGATATTGAAAAGAAGGCACATATATGCATACATACATATAATATCTGGCCTCCATTCTCTTGGAGAAGGGTAAAGGGAAGAGAATAGGCGAACTGTAAAGAAATGAAAGGGAGAAATAAAGAGAAGTTGTGCTGATTCGATTCTCTTCTTGGGAAAACACCCATGCATGATGACGACCAACTAAATATTATTATTCTTTGCTTTTTCTTTCTTGTCTATCACCAAACTCCTACTTTCTCTATCGCCTTTCACTTTTATTTCCTTTTTATCTTCTTCTTCTCGTAATTGCTTGCTTATCCTCTAACGTATTTGAATATAATGGTAATTTTTGTTAAATCTAATGGCAAGTGTAAGGTTATATATAATGAAAAATGTCTTGTGGGAGTAGCCACCCGCTAACTAGAATAAAAATATAAAAAAATATTAAAATTAACAAGGACAAAAATATCCTGCCAGGATCCTCTGTCCATTTTATCCTGTTTTTATTCTGTTTCATAAATCTTAGCCATTTATGTGGGTCTCACATAAATAGATGGTTGAGATTCATGAGACAGAATAAGGACAGAGTAAAATGGACAGAGGATCCCGTCCCAAAATATCAATTATGATAAAAAAAAAGTTGTTTATTTTATTTTGATATTCGTTTTTATGTTCTTCCTTCCGTCTTTACAAAACAAGTTCAAGCAATTTTTTTAAGGTTAAATGTGCGAACTATCACCTTCTTTTTTACAATTTAAAATTTGAATAATTTATTTTATTTATTTGTTATCTAACAAGTCAAAATGTTAGTGACATATTCACATATTATTTCTGCCCCATCTATTTACTTTTTTTTAAATTAAAGAATTCATTGCAAGCGATGAAAGGCATTAAAAGAAAATTACAAGGCTATGCTCACCAGTTTGGAAATATACAACAAAATCAGTTTATTATCGAAGGAAAAAAAATCTAGAAACAACAAAATGTTAAAGATTCCATCTTCTCTAATAGATAGGCTCAACTTTTCAGTTAATTGGTGAATTCTCAAGATTTCTCTAATCCACCATTACATTTGTGTGCTAAGACATACTTTTCAATTTTCTTTTTATTGAATAGCTAGCCTTTTGTTCCTTTCCATCCAAATTGCATAAAGTTAACAATTTAAGCTGAGGCTAACATACATTTGATTTTTTTCCCATCTTTTGAAATTGTTTACCCATACTAGAATGTTATTCCAACCAGAGTCATAATGTAGGTGAGGTTTATTGTGTGTTGCATTTTAACCCAAATGGATGCAGTGTAGTAAAAATAGTCTATTTACTATTTTTATAAGGAGAGTGAAACAAAGTTTCAAAATAAGAATAAGGAAAAAGATCATCTTTATTGGTGCTTTAAATCATTTTAGCTGCTATATTTTGGTATATGAGTATTCTACCATAAATTTATATAAGCTATACCATGTCCTATTACATTCCAAACTATGCATATATATGTAACACTTTCTATATGGAACCTATAACCACCCACATACATGACAACCAAATTCCTGTACAAACAGTTATGACATACATTTCTATTTATTTATAGGGACTGTTATCACACATTTGTCTATTCAATGTTGTACATATACATATTACAAAATTTTATATCACTTTTATCATTTAAGAATACTATTACATCTTTGCATTTACATGATAATCCAAAAGAAGTATTACATATAACTTAAATTCTTAGTTACAAACTGTTACATATACAATTATGTTTAACCACAAAGATACAATCCAAAAGTACATTTATTAAACGGTTGGCCTTGGTCCATATAGATGATCCTTGTACCTCACTCCTATCACCTGGATCTACACAGATTAATACCCGTGTCAAGCTTGAAAGCTTGGGGGGAAACACTTAGTTTAGATGACCACTCACAGCAGTCATCCGCTAAGTACACAAATTCATAAATATCACAAAATGTATAAATAGTGATGGCATAATCAATCAAGGTACATAATGAAAATATGTTTCAATGTATTATTCATATATCGTAAATACACATTTATAAGCCAAACATTATTCAACGCTCATTAATACAAATTATCAATACAACTGCTCATCATTACAAATCATCAATACAATCAATACAAATGCTCATCAATACCAATTATTCATGTTGTCATGTTATATTTCTCATTTATAATTATTTAATTTACTTTCTGTGTTAGGCCTACACATTCCCATGGATGTTGATAACGGAAGTTGTGGATATTCAAAGATATCAAATTGTAGGTACCAGAAGGTATTAAACTGTAGAGACACTATAGTCTCAAAATAAAGGCATCATTGGTATCAAACTATAACAACTATACTGTAACCCTATAAGGATGCCTATCTATCCACCACCAAGGCAATAAAGCAGGCACTGTAACATTTTTCTTTAACCATTTGCCAATTTCATAATTCATATATTGACAAATCATATAATATTCATTTGAAATCGTAAAATCTATATTTACGTTCATACATGCAAGTCATAACTTGCTACCATTATAAGGATATCAAAATTACACTTGTATGATCATGCTATACACATAAAACCAATAAATATGCATATATATATGTAAATTTCCTTTAGTATACATTATGATCAATCTTAAATTTGAACGTTTAATCACCCACTTCACATATGGTGAGTCATATTTCATTTATTTTTAAGTGTTTGGAAAGTTTCATAAACATAAGAAAAGTTTCAGATATGAATAGGTAAAATCAGAAGCAAAAACAAACTCAAAATAATGCAATTCCTTCTCATCGTGTCCCTTACTTAAAATTCATACCTCCATTTTTTTCGTAATTTTCACATAGAAAACGTTAAAATTAAGTTTTGATGTCTTCTAGAAATTTGTTTCCTTATGTCTTTAGTTTCCATAGCATTAAAAATCATGTCATTTGAACTTCTAAATCATGAAACATGAACCAAATATCACAAGTTTTTCCAAAAAGGGCAACATTAAGTCACCATTTTCAATCTCAAATTCCAATGTCATTAAGCCAAAATTAGGTCTAAGTCTCTTCTAAATATTTTTAGCGTATTTTCTAAGTTTCATCTCCAATTGAAATCACCCAATTTAGAGGTCTGTAGGTCGAATTATGGCCAAAACAATAGGACTGGTTCAAACGAACCTAAGATAGAATTCCACTACACATTACTCTCTTATCATATTCAACTAATTCCAAGCAAAGTAACACTAAGACACCATTCCAGTGACCATTTCATGTCCAAATGATTATTTTTATCCATTCAAACACTCACAAATAGAAATAAAACTAAGTGTAGTCTCAAACCTTAAAATCAGCCAACTAGCTCTTCTAGTACTTTTCCTTCTCTTCTCCTTTAGCTTTGTTTGATTCACCAATTAGAAACACAATTTCAACCTTATAATTCCAAATCTTTATGAGAAAAGTAAAAAAAGATAAAGATGAAGATGAAGAGGAAAACTACTAACTTTTACCATGATTTCTGCCTAGGATCAGCTTGATTCCTTACATGCAAAATGGTGTGATAAAAAAGATGAAATGGAGAGAAAATTATAAGAGGAAATTTTGGCATTCAAAACCCTAAATGCACGTTCCTCTCTCCTCTCTTACATGTCCATTTCATGAAATACATGGTTCAATCCTATTGGACATAAATGCTTTAATCTTATTGGTCATACATGCTTTAATCCTATTAGTCCATGTGTTGATTTTAGGAAAATTGCACATTTAATCCTTCTTCTTTCTTTAATTCCCACATTGGCATATAACTTTATCAATTAATTTCATTCTCATCTATATTTCACGTTTAAGTATGTATATGCATGCCAAAATGAACAAATTACCGATTTACCATGCCTTTTACATTAAGTACCACTATACCCCTTAGTTTGCTTAAATGCATTTAATTCTCTATGTTCACTTCTTAATATACCCTAGATATGCTATAATACTTTTAGGCTATATATTGGGGCCTTACAATATATAACATCATTAACTGTTCATTTCACATAAGGGACAACTTCACTCTTATAAGTAAATATCATGACTAAGTATAAGTAATTTCATGACTTAAAAGAAATCATACTAGTACTCAATACATGTAATACCAGTCTAATGTATAAAAAATACCATGGATTATTAAAATAAATACCACGTTCACTTTACAATTGGAATACCATTTCTAACTAAAAACCATACTCTGCCTCAGTACAAATTATACTAGTACTTTATTTATTCAATACCATTTATATGTATAAAAAAATACTGTCATTCATTACAAATAAACAAATAATATACTTTTAAATAAGAATATATTGAATGAATAGAAAAATATCATTGCTCAATACAAATTATATCAACACTTAATATATTCAATACCACCACAATAACCAAAAGTTACCACCATATATTTTAAATAAGTAATAGCTTCAGTGAAAATTGTGATAACATCTTTAAGTACAAACTATATCCTACCTCAATACAAACTAATCTAGTATGCTATCTACTCAATACCATGTCTATGTATAAAAATACAATCATTTATTACATATAAGGAAGACGAACACTTTTTATTGGACCCCAGGTCCAGGTACCGGGTGGATTCTAGCCACCAACTTCAGTACTGAGTACCGGGTGGATTCTAACCACCAACTTCAATACCCCCATTAATTAGTATTGGTCTCTTTGGTCATGGGCACGACTCGAACCCATGACCTCAAGGTTTTGTTGTTGTTAACAACACGCCTCTCACCATTGA
>JAOSBM010000001.1:8632464-8642587 GCA_027568955.1 Erythroxylum tenue
ATCTGTATAAAAATTGAAAGCAGTGTAGATTTACAAATTTCAAATTGTGCATTTTATTCAAAGAAGCTTGAGAACCAGGCCATTTTATTTGGGCCATGGAAACATTGAATCTACAAAATTGAACAACGATGGACAAGAGACTCGACCACTTTTCTTAACTGGGTAATTAAGATCAAATGTTAACGTCTCAAAAAAATATTAAGAATATAAAATAACCATCTCCAGAGAAAGACAGCAGATGCCTATAAGCATGTTCGGAAAGGACTTTACTGTGTGCCATGGCAGAGGCATATTAATTCATCCATGGATAACACCTTAAATCCTGGTGGTCGGAGATGGATTGCTAGGGTGGATGGTGGCGGCGTTGTTGGTGTCGGGGTTGGTGTTGGTGCTAGTGTTGTTGGTGTTGTTAATGTTGGAGCTGCTGTCACTGTCAGTATTCATTCCAAGGGTGTTCTTCACTGCATCTGCTGCTCCTTGGGCCATGTTCTTGACTTGCTCTCCAGTCTACAATCAAATTATAATCCATTAAATCTACATATCATTTTAATTTTGTTTCTATGTATATGGCATCCAAATTTCACGTTGTTACCAAATACGATGAAAATTGATTAAAATAGTTTCAGTTATAAGTTTCAATTCCAAATAATGCGACTAAAAGGTCTTGACTTTGAAATTGAAGAAATAGGCTGAATTCTGTAGTATTTTTCAAATATAATAACAGGAAGCAAACGTAATGCCTGTTGAATGAACTGGGAGGCCTGAGATGTGATGGAACTGTCTTGGGAGGCCTGAGATGGGTGGGAACTGTCACGGCCAGACTGTGAATTGCCACTTGCTTTATTAGCTGCTTCTTGGGCCGCATTGGAAGCATGGCTCAACTGCTGGTTTGCCTCCACCTGAAACGAAGAGTAAACATATATATTACATGTCAGAACAGCAAAACATTAATTAGACACCGACAGAAAGTTGCAATTTCTCACTTTTCATGCATGTTCATGATCGATTTGCAAGGAATTAATCAAATAATGAAAAGGGCACCGATCACCTGAGCTTGACCAGCGAGTTCGCCGGTCTTGTGGCTGAGGTTATGAGCTTGTTGGCTTGCCATTTTTGCCTTTTCGTTTGTTGTTTGAATGAAATCAGAATTGTGTTTGTTCTTGTACGAAATCAGAAGATTACGGAGTGAATTTATAGTTAGCAAGTGCCCTATACATGGCAAAGTTTTATGAAATTTTTGAGGAAGAATGTTTCAAAAGATAGGCTTGGTCAAGGGAGAGAACACATGGCCTATAGCAATTTAATTTGTTATCTTTGAGTAATAACCACGCCATTTCCAATTTCTTAGCTATACGCCTTCTACTTCATCGGCCACTAACTTGTTTTTCTACAATGGTCTAGCCGAATTTGAGGTAAGATCCTCCGGTACCTACTGCGTTTACTGTTGTTGGATCTTGAAGCCTACGTTAAAAGCATCTTCCATCAAATTAAGGACAACGAGAACATGATATAGGCGGTCAAATTTTCCTTGATCGAAAAATACTTACATCTGTTAATTAATGAATTGGCATGATGAAGTGTTTCGGATAAGACTAACTTCACCTTAACATAAATTCATTATGTATCTTATATGATATCAAAGCACTAAACACTCCATAATGAGCTTCTGATTCTTTCATCCATGCATGGCCCTTATGGCAGCAACAACTTCCATTATGCAATTAAATGCACCAACTCATTTCCTCGTCAAGCTTACTTCTACCAACTAAAAGCAAATTCAGTCAACTCTTATTGGTCTTAATTTGCTAGAATCTATTGATGGTACTCTACCGACACCACCACAATTTCTTGATGCTGAGAAAAAGACAATTAATCCAGCTTACACTAGCTGCTATCGATAGGTTCAAATTCTTCTTAATGCAATCCTTAATAGCTGTACAGAAATGATACAACCTATCACCTCCTCTGCTCAGTCCTCAAAAGGAGCTTGGGAGCGGCTTACCCATAGCTATGCAAATTCTTCACTATCCAAAATTATCTCTCTCAAGCCTAAGCTTGTTAAAGACTCCAAAAGGAAACAAATCAGTTGTTGAATTTCTCAATAAAATGCGGTCCATTGCTGATGAACTGACCCTCGTTCAAAATCCCATCAGTGAAGAAGATCATATTATCCATATCACCCCTCAATTAGGAGATGAGTTCAGTTCTATCGTCGCAGCCATCAAAGTTCGTGAACCACCTATTACTTGTTCAGAATTATTTAATAAGTTGACTGAGAGACTGCCAAAAGAAAAAGACTCAACATCTCTTCCTGTTACTCAAAAGCAGAACCCCAATGCACAGTAGTTTCAAAAATCATTTCAAGGCCACAATCCCAGCAAACACAAATCCCTTGGTGGCTATAGTGGCAATACTTCTTGTCTTGGCATATCGAGAAGATTCATTTTGTCGTTTTTATGAAATTGCAGGTCATGATACAAGTGATTGCAGGAAGCTTGCCAAATTCTTGAAGGAAAACAATATTTTTATGGTTAAGTCCAGTAGCAAATGCTACCAATCCGATCCTGGCTGTATTGAAATAATTACGAAATTTTTAGTATTGTAATTTTTCAAAATCCAAGATCATTCTAATTTTATAAAATGATTAACATATAAATCATAATAAAGCATGAATCTTAATTCGTATCTTATTTCGAAGTTTGTTTATATTCTTGTCGTCTCTCGAATTGTTTCCAAAATCGATTCATCTCAATCATCGTAACCGCACTCGGCTTCTAATGGTATCTACAAAATACGTTGAGAGAACTTTGTAATTCTTATAAAGAGGGATAAGCAAGAAGTACTAGCTCTATTAGAACTTAAGCTTATTTATAATAAGATTTAGACATTTTAGTAATTTAATTGAAATTAAATTTTAATTTTAATTAAACTTTAATTGAAATTACAAATAATTCAAATTAAATATCAATTATGCTCAAATAAGATCTAATATCTCATATTGATCTTTGTTTATTAAATATCTCATATTTAATCATAAAGTTTCTCAAATTTTACAATCAAGTCTAACTTGATTAAAATGTTTTTACTTTCTTCAACTTGTTCTTTATATAACATCCATTAGCTAGGTTCTTAAATATGTTGGTAATAATTATCAATTATAATTTTACTTCATAATTAGAATTAGATAAATTAAAATTCTTTTAATTTATCTTTAGTTATTTACTTAAATAATTTATAATCCTATATCAAGATTGGCGTCTAGCAACAGATCATGACTACTCCAATATCTAGAAATGTTAAAGTGATTTTTACTACAAAGCAATTTTTACTAACCTTTTCGTACATGATTTTTTCATGTAATTTAATCATTTCATCATACATTGTTTTGACTAGATATAGAGTATGGAATTAATGTATACTCTATTTTGAGTCCAATCATATTAGTTCTCCATCATTAGTTATTGATTCAATTAATAGCATTAGGAAACTATTTACAAAACATCATCCTACATTGGCTAAGGATTTCTCGAATTAATGCTAATTGAGAACAACAAAATATTCTCCCTAATTACTTTAGGGTAATAAATCTTATCTTAATCACTCAACTACTTTTATAGAGTTGGTGCTATATCCAATAGCTACCAACTGACTAACCTATGATTAGAATAGGTCATAAGTAGCATTAAAGCATAACAATCTTTATACCAGACAACTTTGAAGATCTCGAATCAAATACTCACTTATACAATCATCACAATGAGAATTTCTATAGACATACAAGTAATGTTTCAAAAGGATTTCTCATATTGGATCAGTTTAGTGAAATTGTTCTCTAATAAGCACACATATGTTTGTTTAAGTATCTTCATACTTTAGTCTATAAGATCGACTATTTCCTTCATAAGGAAAAACAAAATATGTGCTGGTATTTTTATATTCTATTAATGTCTAATCTTAATAGAACAATAACTATGAACAGTTTAGGAATAATACATAAATACAATATGAATCTTATAATTATAATATTATCATAATTTTATTTGCAATGTATAATTATCTTATGGACTTTATCATATACATCTAAATATGTACAAAATAACGAATGCCTTTAAATAATTTTTATTAAACTACAAACAAAATGATTAATTGTAGGGCATAAACCAACAATTTGAAAGTGCAGCATCTCATATCATGCAACATCTAATTTATCTGCTCTACAAACCTACTCTGACTATGCGGTCCATATGAGATATTCTTGGGTGATGGACCGGTAAAAGCCTTTCTATTTCACATATTGGTCATATAAAAATCAATACACCTCGTAAATCACTTTCTTTATCCAATGTTTTATATGTTCCAAGTTTACAGAATAAATTTATCTCCATATAAAACTATGTAAGCCTAAACCAATTTATATTTAATTTTTCTCCTCTCATTTCTTGTGAAGGATTTTCGCACGAGGGCGTCTCTACTACAGTGGGAGAACATCGATGATGTTTATTGTGCAATTTTTCCATGTTAGCCATAACTAAATATCACCACTGAACTCTCATTGTCTGATTGGCATCACAAACTTGGTCGTCCCTCCAATAAAGTTCTTGGTGTTGTTCTAAAGAAAAATGGTTTATTTTCGAATGTCTTCCCAAGTTTTGTTTTTCATTGTAACTCTTATTATGTTGTAATATAAGAGTGTGGGTTTGTTCCACATTAGAAAAAGAGAGGAAAGAAGACTAACTTATAAGCCTAGTGGGCTACTCTACCTATCACCAATTGGTTTTAGGATGGAACCTCACTTGGGCTTGTATGTGATCTAGCTTTCCTTTTTGTGTGGGCCCATAGGCCCATTGTAAATTCTAACATGGTATCAGAGCAGGTTGCTCTTATGTTACTCGTTAACACCTCCGAATGATAGATTATGTCACGTGTTAGACCCACACGTGAGGGAGGTGTGTTGAAATATAAGAGTGGGAGTTTGTCCCATATTGAAAAAAGAGAGGAAAGAAGACCAACTTATAAGCCTAGTAGGCTACTCCACCTATCACCAATTGGTTTTAGGATAGAACCTCACTTGGGCTTGTATGTGATCTAGCTTTCCTTTTTGTGTAGGCCCGTAGGCTCATTGTAAATTCTAACATATTCTATCAACAAACGTCTTAAGTTACCATTCTCTGTCAACTCTCTTATCAATGTTAAGCCTTTATAGCTTATTTATATTGATGTCTGGGGATTACCAAAATTTTTTTTGATGGTTATAAGTAATATATCATTTTTATTAATCACTAATTAATGTAAATCACAAGTGTACGGTGTACTAGCAAGTATGGGTCGATCCTACGAGAATTACAAGTACTAGTAATTGCCTCATTTCTATTATCTAACGGTCGAATAAGATAATGGTTTAATTTAAAACTAAACTAAACTAAAACTCAATACAATAATGAATCAAGAAAATTATAACACAAATATTAATCCAATATCAAATAGCTAGTCCCTAGGTGATGAATCTCACTAAGATCTCTTAAGTATTAACCCTTTATTATGTAAATTAATTATTGATCATTGGACCTTGGAAACTCATATCTTATGTTAATATCTTTCTCAAGACTATTAACAACTAATCCCCAGTTGATTAACTGAAACCTCTTTCTAGTTAAAACCCCTAAGATTGCATTAGTCTAACTCGTAAATTTCTTTATTAAGTTTGACCCTAATTCAGAGGATTTATGTTGACCTATCTTTAGGTTTGTATATCACTTTTTCTAATTATAGTAGATCTATTCATACAAGAAGATTTCTCAATCTCAATCATACAAAATCAAACATTGAACTAATATTTTGAACATAATAATTCAAAAATAGAAATGCATAATTGAATGTCAATGAATAAATCATTCAAATTGTATTAAATAAAGGATCAAATCATACCATCCAACCTAACTTAAGGTTCATCCTATACAGGCACTAAATAAACTTAGTTCCTAAACATAAAAAATTAAACAAAAATCAAAAGTTTAGAATAATAATTAGAAAGAAAAGAATTCATAAATATGTATATCCTCATTTTCTTTAATGAAATCCCCTTGAATCCTTGATGAAAGGTTGATCTTTATCGGATCTCTTCAAATAATCTTTGTGTTTTCCTCATCCTAGTTTAGAATCGTGACTCCAACTGTAGTGTTGGCTGTAACTTTCGACTTTAGTCACTTCTCCTCATCTCCTCTTCATAATTTCCTTTTATATTGCAAAAATAGGGCTTTTGGATTATACACAACCAGTCATGCGGTCACGTGAGTAATCATGTATTTATAAAACACTTCAATATCGCGACTTTACACATTATTAGTTACTTACACTAGTAAGGGACACAATTGTGTATATTACTTACATAGGTGTATATCTCCACACAGGTAAAGTTAAAGTCTTTAAAGTTGTACATGTTTACAGTATCTTGAACGATCCCTTTACACGGTCGTGTACGTTACTCACATGGCCATGAATCTCCAAACAACTGTAATTCTTCTGTTTTATGCTACAATTTTCCCTGAATTCTTCTCCTTTTAATTCATAATGGCAATTGAGACCTAAAAAAACACTTGAAACAAAATAAGTATCAAGAACAATGTAAAACTCTCGAATAACAGACAAAACATAATCAATATGGACATAAAAACATAGTAAGTTAATCGTTTATTAAACATCCCTACACTTAAGTTTTTACTTATTCTCAAGCAAATCATAATCTAAATCATTAATCATAAAAACATTCAACCCTTACTAACCTCAGCATGTCCATCCACACCCTAAAAAATCATAACATATTATCAAATTAACATGTAATTAGATTCAAGTTATCCTAAAACCAACTTTCGTAAGTCAATATCATAGCAATCATTTTGATAATACTTTTGAAATCAAAAGCACAAATTTCATATCATCACAAAGGAGTTAAGGATTGTTATTTAAACAATCCTACAACAACACCAAGAGATACTTTGATGCTAAAGCTACAATATGCTAGACCAGATTTCTACGAAGATGAACGATATGATGCATATCATTTTATTACGATAGGAAAAATCAAAGAGTTTCCTATCACCATAGATACCAAGTTAAGGAAAGAATTCTTTAAGTTCAACAAGACGGATATCCATTACCGATGAGGAATTAGAATGAGAACTATTATTTCTGGCATGGAGGTAGGATTTAAAAAAGGCTTGACACAGTGACCTCTTGAGGTTGGAGCTGGAATATTCGATAAAAGACTTGACACAGTGAGCTATAGCTTTTTTGCAAGCCTATGAGAATCTAAATGGATGATGGTTAACAATTTTCTAGAATAAGTTCTCGACAATAATGGGAGTGTGATATGAGAAAAGTGGATCGTTGAACTTGGCAATGCTCTTGAGAAATTTGTGCAACCAAATGGCATTTATTAGAGCTCGATCTAACTTCTTTCTGATGAACCAATCTGATCGACAAGAATTGTGAGAAAAGGAATTTGAATTGAATCTCCTCATAAAATTGACTATAAAGTGTTGAGGAATTCTTATGAAAAAAAAAACTTCATATGCAACTTATGATAAATTCTAATTGATATGATTAAACGTAAGTTTTAATTTTTAATTTTTGCAATAAAATTTAAGTTAAATTCTAACATTTAATAATATATGAAAATAACTTTTAAACTAACAAAAATATTAGAATTAAATTAACTTGACAATTTTTCAATTTAAGAATTCACTTTAATCATATATATAATTGACTTGAATTTTGAAATTAAGAAAATAAATTAATTTGAGAATTAAAATTTAAAAATCTTAGATCTCTAAAACCATAGATCAGGCATAAAAGGTAATTTTAATTTCAGAGACACTTAATGACAAGTAAAAGATCTATCTAACCCCAGTATCTATTCTTAAATTTTTAACTCAAACCGGAATGTACCACTTCGGTTTATGCTCTGTTAATTATGTGATCTTCTAGATTTATATTTGGGTTCCAATGTCTCTCATGTCTGTTTAAGACTATCAATTATAAAGGCATTCTTGATGTTCTGAGTGTAACTAATGAAGAGATAAACTTACTGAACTGCATTATTAAAAGCTCAAGGAGAATCAAACCAGGATGACTGTAAAGTGAAAAAAAATCTTCAAAATAAAGGTATTAGCAGATAGAAGTGCTACTCAAGAACATGTTTAATGGCAGTGATGCTACTGGGCTGCAAAGTGTTCAAATATGTTGCGATGAGAACAGGTACCATGAACTTTTCGCAACTGCAAGTGTTCAAATTTGTTACCAACAGCTTTTGTTCTGTTGATGTCAAACCAAAAAATCTCCTCCAGCTGGAGAAAAAGAGCGAACAAACATAAAATTTGACAATCCAAATCTATGAATTTTACATTGATCGCATTCATAACATAAATTTTTAACTTTTAAAAGACTGTAAATTAACGAAAATAAATTTCATCAATTTGAAAGTCAATTTTTATAATTTTTCAATTGCCTTTTTTTTAATATATATACTATGGTGCAAATTTTAGATAATAAAAGCGAACTTTGGTGAATGTCTTCTTTTGGTTTTAAGCTAATCTTTTCTTCTTTGTTTTTTCTAATAATCACATATTTGCATGCAGACTTGAATCAGAAAATATTTGGTGACTAGTGAGACCTTGGGCTCTGATTCAAGGTGCCAATAGCCTCTGAGTCTTCGATTCCCACTTGAAAGCCATCTTGTAATCTCTACATTCAAGTTCAATGTGATGGAACTCAGAACAGCAAGAATAGAAAATTCTAACTGGTCAACTTCAAGGTAAAGGTTCTACCATTCTTTTGAAACTAGCATGAAGATGTTCCATTAAAGAATAATATTTTAGCCACCAATTATTTGGCCAAGCATTGAAGGAAAATCTAACCAGAATCACAGTTCCAACAGATGACCTGTATGTGTCAACATAACCACAGAAAGGATACCATCTCACTCGTTGCCAAAGCAACTGCCACAAAGACGACAGACCCATCTAAAACAAACGACATGCGAAGTTTTGGACTTCAAAGCTCCACTGCATACTGGAAATTGGTTCATCATCTTCCCAAATTTTATTCCAACACGAAAATTGCAAGTTTTGATTAGTGATCATCATCATCATGACCATGTCCATCTGGAGGTCCACCAGGGCCAACAACTTCCAGCTGTCAAATGCCAACAATTACATACTTAATAAATCCTGCTCCGATGAAAGCAAACTTATAACTAAGCTGGTGCATACTAGCATTCATGTCCATGCATCTGTTAACACTAAGGTCATGCTTAGTTGGTACCAGATACAGGGGAGCTGGGAAAAGATCCCCATATACAAATTAAAGATCTAGCTAAGTTCACTCAAGAAAGGACCAGCTTTTAAGGCTTTCAGTTGTTATATTCTGCTTACCGCAAAGTACTGTGAGCACACTGGACATTCATGAGGCTTGCCCTTCTCCAGCCAAAACCAGACAACATCATGCTCATCCTCTGTGATTGAAAAGAGATCAAATTGTGTCAACGGACACCAAGAATTGGAAATTTTTTCTTCAATACTATAAAAGACATCAAAAAGCAATACAAAAGAAATATGGTCAGAAGGACCACATAAAGCAATTAGAAGATTAGAAGATCACCTCCTTCACCTCCAGGACATCCTACTATTCTCTTGTCGTAATAGGATTTGATAACAGCAGGTGCTTCCTACAAGAACAGGAAAGAAAAAGGTGCAAAGACCAAGATCATTGCTACATTAAGCACACAGAGGACATATTGTTGGCAAATTTGATAGCGATGCAACATGTAAGTTACAAATAGCAGGCACTTCAACAGATCTTATTTCTGATTACCATAAACCCTGCATCAAAAGCATTAACTGTTTTGTAATGAGTACGACATTCATTTCTTCAGCATCTAACAGATAAATGGAGCAATCAACTTGTACTAGAAAACAGCTAATATTTGTTGAACAAACAACTTGAATTATATGTTACTCAGGAAAGAGGGATTTGATACACCAGGTTACTAGTGATAGCAAATGGATGAGAATCAGGTATTTCTTTATTGATAATTAGCACTAGCCTCGTAGTATAATCCACAAGAGCT
>JAOSBM010000001.1:8649377-8667611 GCA_027568955.1 Erythroxylum tenue
TATAGGCACTGGTCGTAGAGTTCGATTTTGGTTTGATCCTTGGGTGTCAGGAGTCTCTGGGCATTTACTCTCTCATGCTGTTGCTGGGGTCCCTGAGGATCACTTAACACGGCTGGTAGGAGACTATGTGGACTGCCATGGTAACTGGGCATGGTTTGAGTTTAGTGGATTTCTCCCTCATCAGATAATCCTTCACATTGCCGCCGTTTTCCCCCCTCAGCCATCCCAGGAGGATGACCAACTGTTTTGGTCCCTCGAGCCCAGTGGTAACTTTTTTACCCGGTCTGCTTATCGGTTCCTCTGTCAGAATCGGTGGCCACCCCGGAGGCAGCTCTGGCGTTTAATCTGGACCTGGCCGGGCCCGAAGCGGATTCAGCTACATTTGTGGCTTATGGCTAAAAACTGACTTATGACCAATGGTCGGCGGTTCCAACTCTCTCTCACGGATTCCCCCGCTTGTGTGGATTGCCCGATGTATGAGGAATCCCTTTCCTATGTTTTCCGCGATTGTTGGAGGGCACGTGTCATTTGGGACCAATTTATTGACCGCCGACACCGGCAAGCGTTTTACTGCAGTGACTTTCCCACTTGTTTTGCCCGTAATCTCCTCCCGTCGTCTGGAATCCGAGGGACAAGTCATTGGCCTTTGGTGTTTGGTGTGGTTATTTGGAAACTTTGGGTTTGGCAGAATGAACGTTGTTTTAATCCTGGCGCGACCACTGTTCATCATATAGGCGAAATCCACTCCTACGTGCAAGACGCGGTATTGGCCCAGCAACTCCAGGGGGATGTTGTGCCTATCGACGCGAGAGTTCGCCGGACCATTGCGGTATGTTGGCCGAAGCCAAGTGAAGGATGGGTTAATCTGAGTACGGACGGTTCCTCCAAGGGGCATTCTGGGCTGGCGACTGCCGGAGGTCTTCTCCGGGATGCTGGAGGCCGTTGGCTAGTTGGATTTGGAGCCAATTTGGTTGTTGTTCATCCTGGCAAGCGGAACTCTGGGCCGTCTACCATGGCCTCACACTTGCTTGGTTTCACGGCTATTCACGGGCGGATGTGACCATTGATTCTACGTTGGTGGTTTCTAGCCTTACAAGTGCGATTCAGCGAGACGTTAATCCTTTGCTTTCAGTGATTCGAGAGTTGATGACTCGTAATTGGGTTGTGCGGGTGCGACATATCTTTAGGGAAGGCAATCGCTGTGTTGACTGGTTAGCCTCCTATAGCTATTGTCTTCCTGTTGGTGTCCACTGGCTTAGTGAGCCTATTGCCGGTCTCTCCTCGCTGTTATTTGCGGATGTGGTTGGGGTGGCTCTCCCTCGTGTCACTACCTTGTAGTTAGTTTCTGATGGGTGTATACCCCGTTTCCTTTGATTAAAAAAACATATAGCCCACGCATTAATGCTTTAAGTAGACCTAGATCCAAACTAATAATAACTTTGATTATGTATTTAAATTCTCCTTTGGGTGATATTTAAATACATAGCTATAACCTATAATGATGCCAATAAAATTCACTATAATGGATAATCAATCATATTCTAGTCAATATGCATGTTATCTTTGGATATACAATCATATTAAACAAAAAAAAGTTGATAAGTCCCTTTAATTTCATTAATTATAAGCAATGATCTACCTTTGAGTGACCTCCTAACATTATAATTAATAATTTCAATTATTCAGTTCAACCTTTATGTTATTTTAATAGCATCATATCAATATGAACAATAAAAAATTCACAATTAAATGTTTAATATTTTCAAGCTACGTTACTTTGGTGACTAACAAGCTTTCCATACAATAAACATTTAATTGGACAATTAGCATACATGACAAATTTTAATTTAATTAGTTTGGTTACTTTGGTGACTAACAAACTATTCTGAATTACCATTATGTCATGTAGCACATTCAACATATAATAAGAAATTTTAATTCCAAACATTACATAATATAAAATATTCAAAGTGCCAAATAAAACATATAATATGACACTAATTTTCAAAAATATATTATGCATAGAAAAATAAATCAATTAAGAATTAAACATCAATTATGACCCATCACAAAATTGTTTACTTAGGGTCAAAGTCCATAATTTAATTACTTAATAATCAAGGTTGCATAATATAACCCAAATTAAAATTTCATAAAGTTAGGCCAAAATAATTTAATAACCCAATTTGATCCTCTGATGGCCCAAAGGTTTTAAAAAAACAGCCCAAACACAAGTCTTGGACCAAAAAAAAAAACTGAAAACCCTGTTCTTCGGCCTAAAGAAGCAACGCAGCCCGCACGCTCCATTCGCTACTCCCCTGCGTCAGATGGGGTGTGTGAAAATCATACGCCCCATCTTCCTCCTTGCGTCGATTCTAGTTTCTTCCTTTTTTTATTAGGTTGCTCTTTTTCATGGTTTCTCTCCGTGCCAAAAGCCATCCCAAACCCTACCAAGAGCATCCCTTGCCAACGTTACAGCCAATAGAAGCATGTCTGTTATAGGCATTCAAACAGAAAACTCGAATTTTTCAAGCCAAAATCATCAAGACATTTACAGGAAGTTAAGCACAAAATCATATGTTTGAGTTTTCGTTTCTTTTCAACAACCGTAAGCACAAGTAGTACCGATTGTATCGTTTATATTGTTTCAGCTAGACTCGAGTTATTTTTTGTCCTTGTCAAGTTGAAACATCCAACAGCACAAAATAAAATACAAGAAAACGATGAAACCACCGTTAACACCGAAAACCAATTTCAGAACAGGCTCTGATACCAATTGAAAAATATTTATAGATCGATCTATTAAGCCATACTTGAATTCATGAGAGTGTTATAAAGATTGATTCCCTCTTTTCCTTATCTTCTTTAATTAGTTTCCACAATGGTTCAGAAACCTCTCTTGATTGTTTTCTAAAACATACGAACAAACCAAAAAAAAAAGAAACATGTCTGTTGTTACATTTTAGTTTAAAGCAGAGAGGCAAAAGGTTTTGGACCCATTTGAGGCCAACTCCTTAATACAAATAACCATTATCTTAAGCCCTTTTCATTGGACTCAAATCCATAAGTGTCATGGGCCACTAAACAATCTAACACTAAGTTCTACATGATGTGGGGTTGGTAGATAACTCTTCTCAGCAGTTTGGAGGACATCAATTCCTTTAAATGATTGAAGAATAGCCTGGAGGTAGGATCTCCTCAACCACAGAACAAACTACAAATAGAACAAGTGTGTCAACTACATTATGGCTACTAGGATGGATTTATAATGTCAGCAGATTTCACAAGCATGACAAACTCATTTCTTATTTGGGATGTGTTTACAACATTTGCATAAGGTGCAGATTATATTAAGTTGAAGCAAAATGTATTGTCGACTAACGAGCAGAGATAAGAAGTAAATATCTAGGGTTACTTCGATTTATATATAATTCTAGAATTTTTGCCGTGATCTGACTTAGCCGAAGCTTAAAAAATTATTAAAAAAACAAACTCCATCAATCCGAATTACCACGTTAGTTTCATATCAAATTTAGCAAATCCGAATTACCACGTTAGTTTCATATCAAATCGAGCTAAATTTAGGTTCTTTTGCCATCTTTGATGAAGAGAGGAAAATCAGGCCCAAAGAACAAAAGCAAAAATGTTGAGAAAAAGAGGATGCGTGCAAGAAAGAGAAAGGGCTGTCAGGTATTTCACACTGCAGAATTCAATACTTATGAACTTAGTAACGGAATACACCTTTTGAAACTACTAAGAGGAAGTAAAAAGATATAGTTGTTTGTAGGCTCCCCTGGTATTTCCAGAAAGCACTCCAAACTGTCGATAGAATGTTGCAAGTATTGAGGTTACTGCTAAAAAATGTTTTTCAGGCTTTCAGCTACAATGGTAATAAATATTAGCTTTGTTGTTGATCAACTTTTGACGACAGAACTCGTTCAAGCTTCAGTTAATCAATTTTTGTCTTTGCCTTCGAATTTTTGGCTCCTGCTCTTGACCTTCATCCAATTTTCTTCTCAAATTGCACAAATCTTCATCACTAACGTTGCCATTCAATCTTTTATTCAAAGCATATGCCTCTGCCAACTTCCTCTTGCACTCCTTGCTAGCAGAATCATGAGAAACAACTGCAGAAGTAAATATATAAATACATTAATAGATGCGTTGGAGCCCCATGAATGAGTGAAGTCAAAGCAAACAGAATAAATCTGAAAAGAGCTAGCTTGTACAGATTTGATATCCCAACTACAGAAACAAACCGCAAACTAAGATGGGATTTAGCGGACACACCTGGTTTCGGATAATCTTTCCCAATAATGCACTTTGCTTTAGTTTGTACGCTTAGTGGTGCCGTCCATGGTTCATATATGTACTCCTTTGGCATATCTGATTTTGAATAGGGTCAACTTTAATTATAACATAAACCAAACTGCGCTGGGGCAAAACAGATATTCCACCAAGAGAAAGCTCAAAAATTACCTCTGAGTACTGGGAGAAAATGCCTGACCAAATTGCCATTTGGGTCATACTTCTTTCCAAATGATATTGGTGAGTAGATGCGGTTATACTGGCCAGCAAAATGCAACCATATTGGAAGAACTTCAAAAATGATTCACAGAATCAATCTTAAAGCGATAACATCTCCGCAAGCATAGACTTGTTGATGAAACATCTTGGAGAAAACATCTAAGAATATATTCATCTACGATTGTATGTACCATCATGTTTCATGGCCTAAAGATAACAATCTAAATTTTGAGAACCCCCGCCAGAGGGAGTCCTTAATTCAGTTCAACTAAAACAATCAACTATAATTTAATCTACTGTAGAATTCATAAGAATTTATTCTGGTTGAAAGATAACACTACTTAATCAATACAGCAAGAGTTGCAATGCTCCACATTTTCTTTCTCAAATGCAAGAGTTGCAATCATCCAGTTACTAATATAATCAGGATAACAGGATTCGTGCCTGGTAGAAGAATGACGAGCATGAAAGCCACAGCCAATTTCCATTATTAATGGCCCAGTCTGAGTCAATCAGAAGTCTCTCAAAAATATCACGTCCTTTTTCCCAGTGAATAAACTGTCATAAAAGAAAAAGAACAATTCAAGTAGGGAACAAAGCGGATATAACAAGAGAAATGTGAATAAAAAGGGTGGATAATGTACCAGATCCCCACGAGTCAGAAAACAAGCAACACAATGCCGTGATAGATGGTGCATCCAGCCCCACTTGTGAAGCTACAATATCATATACTTATTAGCTTCAACAAGAGCAAAATAAGTATGTTCACATGTACTAGACCTCTGCATTAAATTGTTGTGTTCACATGTACTAGACCTCTGCATTAAATTGGACAACAATTTGGAGTATAAGTCCCCAGTTCTACCAAAACCCTAACCTGGACCATGCTAGCATCAATCCAGGGATATCCTGTTCTTGCTTCCCTCCAAGCTGCCAGTAACTGATCATCAGTGTTCCAAGGTATCTGCATGCCATGTAGCCACATCAGAGATATTATATCTACTGAGAATCAACATAGAAAAGAAAACAAAGAAGAGAGTGGCCAATTATAATTATCTCAGAGCCAGACAAAACATAGCATTCTTTTACAGGACAGAGATATCTGCAATATGGTACTTGACATTTCCAAAAAGTATTTATATTTCTAACTGATATGTGGAGAATATGTTAAACCCTCCTTCAAAATTTATTGACGGAACTAACATGACCAATATCAAAAGAATGAAAGGTTCTTGACTTTGTTTTTGCATCGGCCATAACTCATCATAAGAATAACAATATATAAGGAAATCTACTTCAATAGGAAATGGCAACTTTTATATATTCATACATGTACAAAATAATCTGAAGAATTTTAATTGCTGATACCTGCTTGCATATTTTGTTACCATTCATCCGATCAAAATTAGGTGTGGCAAAAGCCACAGTGTAGAAGAAATCTCGCCACAACAACTGCCAGGAATAGATAGAAGAGATTTAGTCATAGCTGCCCCCACATGAGGATCATAAATGAACAACATAACTAGACTGACCTGACCAACCAGAGAAACTGGTGGTGATTTATGTTCTTTTACAGTTTTGTAAATGTCTTGAAGACACTGATAGAAATACCTGGAAGAGAGGCAGCCAAACTGCCAAAGCATTTAAAACTCTTGCAAGGGAAATGAAGAAAAGGTGAAAAGTCACTGAGGTGCTTGTCAGTTTCAGTTTGATTCTTGAAACAACAACTAATATATCGGAAAATCAACTAAATTAATAATTGCAGTGTTACTTGTAGCTCACCTTCAAGTAAGGTGACAATACAGTCGTTGCCGGTTTAACAAATGCAGATGGGTCACCCTTTGGTTTCTCAAAATTTGCTACCCACTCCTGGAACATAATTAAAAATAAGCTATAAGATTCACATGCCATAAAATGGATATTGAGGATCACAAACGTTAAGATTCGAACTAATGGAGGAGAAGAAGATGGATAGATGCAACGCTCACAACTATGGGCTGTCCGTAGAGACAAAAATAAATTTAAGTTCCACATCATACCTTGTCACTGATCACTTCTTCCAACCTTTTTAAAGCTTCCGACTCGCCACCTCTAAAAGGAGTCCAGTCAGTCTGCGAAGAAGTTAAAAGTCAATTAGAAGCTTTGGAAAAACATGGGGTAACAATATCACATAAGTCAAGAGATGCCTGCTCATTGTCTCTGTAACCAAGCTCTTTAAGCGTTGGAACTTCTGATATCTCACACTTTCGGAGATCCCCAACAGGAGGAACTGAAGAAAGTTCAAACACTAGAGGAGAGGATGCCCAAGAGGGTTGTCCAGCAACCTTCAGAAATGATTGGTAACTCAGCGGGGACTTTCCTCCGTTCTTTTCAAAACATTAATGAAATCAATAAACAAGACAAAACAAGATTAGCATCATACAATTAAACTGAAGGTTCAAAGCCTCATAATTATAATACCAACCTATATCCGTTCTCAATAACGTCACTTCAAATCACTCACCTTTTGTATTATATCGGCAGGATTGAAAAGGGTATGACTGACAGGAGAAAAAACTTCAATTCCGGCAGCCAATGCATAGTCCTGTCAGAAAAATAGAACAGAAAATTCCATATCAGGAAAACATTTGGTACTACAAGTACATGACCACCAAGCCACTTGTCCTTAATAAAATCACAATCTAACATAACACCTTGACCGTGGAGTCCAAACCCTGATAATACGGCTCAGTATCATACTCCAAGCACAGCTTTTTCACATCCCACTGTAACAGAAACCAGCTTTAACAAACATTACAAGCAAAATCACTATAAAACAACCGTTACGCTGACTTACTTCCTTTAAGCAACGAACCAAGACATCACATGGGTTTCCCCTTAACACCAACAACTTGGAACCCACCTTCCTGAGACTGTGGTCCAGATCAGCCAGACTTTCTAACAAGAACCGGATGCGGTTCAGACCCGATCGGGTTGACCCCGGGGAGAATGCGGTAGGATCCGGTTTCATGTAATGCGGGTCGATGACAAAAACGGGGTACATGAATTCGGACCCTCTAGAAGCATAGGCTAAAGCAGGGTTGTCGTGGACACGAAGCCCCTTTCGAAACCACATCAAAGAAGCTGAACCCGATGACATTGTGTGACGGAATTCTAGAGAGAGAAAATGGCGAGACAGACAGCGTTAGGGAGAGAAATGGCGCGAGAATATGCAGAACGTACTCAAATATAAGTTAAGGAAACGGTTAATAACGCGCCACGATGTGAATATAAAGCGGAGAGACGTTTATAAGCCAACTTGTGGTTGTCTGCCAATGCCACCGAACGGCGCCGTATAACTGGACACAACGGCGTCGGCGAGCTTTTATTAAGTTTTGTTAACTGAAAAAAAGAGTATAAAAATCATTAGTACTTTAGAGAATTTAGGAAAAGAAAACCGACACCTTTTAACACAATGGTCATGTAAAGACTTATTTTCCACGCGACCACACCACTTCATAACATGCAAAAGGAAAAATAATAATTAATTGAAAAATAAAATTAATGGCACTATGTATTGTGCTTTGATCGTCACTCTAGGGTTACTTTAATCGAGGGAAGCTAGTTAAATTCTACTTGGTTTGCTTGCAGACTTATCCTAGATGAGAAAAGCAAAGGTTTTATTATTTTGATTTTACACCTAACGGGTGTGAAAGTATTTTTTTGGAGGATATACTGGAGATCTGTTGCCCCAAACTTGTTATGTAACTTCTTTTCCCTTTATACAATAAAAAAAGCAAAGGTTTTATTGTACGGTTAATATACAAAAGTGTTGTCTATATGGGCAAGAAAATTATTACCAAAAACTATTTTATGTGCTTATAATAATTGATGCATGACTGAAAATGAACGCCAAAATGTGCCAGTATTTAATGTTAACAGACGCTTACCATCGATGATTACGGAGTAGGCAACCTAACCGGCGGTGAAGAGTAACAGTAGAAGCACGCTAGCTCTGTACACGGTTAACTGTTAGGGTAATGGAGGGAGAGCTCGCAACCGTTGGTTTTTATGGTCCACGAGAACGACACTCGTTTTGGGTTTAATTACGTTAGTGCTACTTGTGTTAGTTTTTATTTTTTTATTAAAAATAAAATTGAGATTTATAATATAAAAATTAAAAACAAAAATATATTTGATTGAGATTTATAATAAAAAATAAAAAAAAAATAAAAACATGTTTAGAATCTCAATTGTCAATTGTAACATTGTTAACTTAAAACCAGTAGTAGAAACTGTGATCTTGAAACTAGCTAGATTTCTCGCCACGTGTTTAAATGAGATTTATTGACCATTGAACTTTGTGTCCACTCTATGGAAAATAACAAACCAAAAGCCCAAAAGAACACTTGGAAATGCAGATGTGCAAACCAAAAAACTAGAACCAACCAGAAAAACAGAAAATTAGAAATGTAAACCAAAAATGCAAAATCGCATCTCAGAAAACTAGAAAAGCAAAAACACAAATCATAAAACCAAAAACGCAAACAAAAAATGTAGAAGCGCAATCCAGAAACATAAAAATGTAAACCAAAAAATCCGAAATGTAAAAACATAAACCAAAAAATTAGGAGAGAGAGAAGAGATGATTATGGGAAATAGGAGAGAAAGATGAGATTTTCGATAGTGGAGAAAGTTTATAAGAGAAAGAAGTATAAACAAAAACAAAAACTTGTT
The DNA here is from genome assembly GCA_027568955.1 of Erythroxylum tenue. Lineage (NCBI taxonomy): Eukaryota > Viridiplantae > Streptophyta > Magnoliopsida > Malpighiales > Erythroxylaceae > Erythroxylum > Erythroxylum tenue. Next base: position 8,658,621 of record JAOSBM010000001.1, read on the forward strand.
GTGAAAATATGAAAAATGTCTAAATTTTGTTTTTGTGAATTTGTAGTGGTTTTCTTATTTTTAGAAACAACAGGTTGCAACAGAAACAACCAAGCATGTTTTAACATGTTGTTTCCTTTTTCATTAAAATCACAACAAGAAAACGAAAAATAAAATAGAAACAAACACACCTTTAGTTTTTGTATTTGTATAATAGAACTCCAATAAAAAGAGAGATTTGTTTATGGAGTTATAGTTTTGAAAAAGTCATGTGAAGCTTGATCAATTAAACATGGAATGACTGGTTGTATAATAATTAATTAATTATAAAGTTACTCTTGATTAATTTTTGAGTGTTTTTATTTTTTATAATAAAAATCTCAATAATGAATATATTTATTAAATTTTGTTATAATACAACTTTAAATTGTATTTTTGGTTTGTTTTCGCTTCACTAGGTTTTTTCTATGTTGCCAAATTTTGAGCTTAATAAATCACTAGTCCTAATAATAGTATTTCATTGTCTGGGCTATAGGACTGATGACTAATTTGTTTATCCACATCATCATCATCATCATCATCATTATCCACCCAGTTTGAAGTTCCACGGTGAGGCGAGATCTGGGAAGGTCTGATAGTAAGCAGCCTTACCCCTACATAGTAGAGAGGTTGTTTCCTGGTAGACCCACATGCAGATGTGACAAGTAAAAAAATGATGCAGGAAAACAGAAGAAATAATAAAAGAACTGGCACGCACGAAAATTCAGGGATGAAATGCACTACCAGACAAAAGAACATATCTGTTGGTTGGCCAAATCGGCCATGACCCTACCCTGTGTAAAGACCGGTTCTTGTTGTCGCTACACGCATTAGAATCGCTCCGTACCTACCCTGACAACTCCTACGGTTTTAGGTACTTTTGGCTACCCTTAACTACTCCAGACCTGAAGTCTTGACCACAACTAACTAGTCGCAAAGGTGGAAAGAACATGGGGTTGGACGCCCTAATCGTTTAAGCAAAAGACGCGAGGATTCTAATGAGTGTCGTTTACTCTTATCCTGTCCCCCCAGACTTTCCTAAATCTAGCAACTGTCTCAGTGAGAGCCAACTCTGACATATCGTTCTTGATCACTTCCCTATAGGTCTTGTAAGGCCTTCCTTTTCTCCTCTTGTAACTACGAAGGTTTATTAGTTCATCGCTTCTAACCGGCGCATCAGAGGACATCCTGTGCACATGCCCGAACCACCTAAGTCTTTTCTCACGCAACCTGTTTGCAATCCTAACAATCTGGAGTCTGGCCCGCACTACCTAGTTCTGTGCCCTATACCTCAGGGTAATGTCACACATCCATCTAAATACGCATTTCCACTACCAACAGCTGGCGCGTATGGCTACGTCTAGTAGGCCAATACTCTGCCGCATGTAACATGGTTGGTCGAATAACCATTTTATAAAACTTTCCTTTAAGTTTTACAGGGACCTTTTTATCACATAAAACACTTGAAGCACCCCGCCATTTGGCCCACCCAGATCTAATATAGTGTAATATATCGTCATCTATGTTGCCATCTCCTTGCATAATGGATCCGAGGTATTTAAAACTCGATTTCTGCGGTATGATGTCAGTGCCAATTGTTATCGCCACCCCTTGTGCCCGCTGGCTACTCAAAAAGTTGTATTCTAAATACTCCTTCATGGACCTGCTCGTTCTAAAACCCTTTGATTCTAGCATTGCTCGCCAACGTTCTAACTTGGCATTGACCCCCTCCTTGGTCTCATCTATCAGAACAATATCGTCTGCAAATAACATACACCAAGGTACCACACCTTGAATCTGTTTGGTGAGTTCATCTAATACCACTGTGAATAGAAAAGGACTTAAAGTCGAGCCTTGGTGTAGTCCAACACCAATAGAAAACGCTTCTGTGTCCCCTCCTACTATGCTTACGCTAGTCAAGGATCCTTCATACATATCCCTAATCACCCTGATATATGTCCTAGGAATGCCCTTTGCTTCCAAGCACCACCACAAGAGTTCTCGAGGAATCCTGTCATACGCCTTTTCCAAATCGACAAAAACTATATGCAGATCCCGCCTTCGTTCTCGGTAGCATTCCATCAGTCACCGAAGTAAATGTATTGCTTCTGTCGTCGACCGACCAGGCATAAAGCCAAATTGGTTCGCTAATATAAAAGCAACTCTCCGGATTCTATTGTCAATTACCTTCTCCCATAGCTTCAAGGTATGACTAAGTAATTTGATGCCTCGATAGTTTTGGCATTGTTGAATGTCTCCTTTGGCCTTGTACAAGAGGATTACCCTACTCAATCTCCATTCATCCGGCATTCTGGCTGGCTCTAAGATCCCATTAAAGAGCCGAACTAACCACTCAATACCGACTGCGCCCATTGTCTTCCATACCTCTATAGGGATGTCATCCGGTCCTACCACCTTTCCACTTCCCATCCCTCGCAAAGCCTTTATAATTTCTCCTCTTGTTATCTTCTCCCATGAGGCCTCGTTTAAACTTGTACCCGGCTCGGGGGGTTCCCCGAGCGTGATGGTGACCAAAATGTCCTCGTGATAAATGCCATAAAAGTATCTCTTCCATCTCTACTTGATGTCTTGCTCATTTATGAGTACCTGCCCTGCTTCGTCCCGTATACAACATACTTGGTTGACATCCACCGTCAAACGTGCCCTAGCTCTCGCTATTTTGAAAATACTTTGTGCTCCTTTGACCGTATCCAACTCCCTGTATAGATTCTCGTAAGCTTTACCTTTAGCCACTGAGATAGCCTTCTTCGCCCTTTGTTTAGCCAGTTTATACCTCACTTTATTAATAAGCCGCTCCTCCTCTGTAGCATTCGCCAGAAAATCTTTAAAAGCTCTCTTTTTCGCCTTCACCGTCCCCTATACCTCGTTCGACCACCACCAAGATTCCATCCGTCCCCTCCCCTGTCTTTTAAAGACCCCTAGGAGTGTAGTGGCGGTCTCTCTCACTACTGGGGCGACTTCCTACCACATCTGATTTGCATCTCCATGCACAACCCATGATGTATTATTCCTAACCTGAGTCCAAAAAAGTGCCACCATGTCTTTTTTATCGCTTCCACCTGATTTTGCGACATGGCTTGGTAAAAATCTGTGCTCTCCAGTCCTTAATTTCTAGATCTAAAACTAACAATTTATGTGGATAAACTAACAATTTATCCACATATGTTTTAAAATTAATAGGCTAGTTGTTGGTACGAATTATCTATTTCTAGTATTAAGGTAGCTGTGAAACATGTCAATTTGTAATAGTAGGATCAGAAAAGTCAATATGATAACAATTCTTGCACCTGTTATATCAATCATGCATGACTGTTAAGAATTTAGAGCATCTTTTATATTTTAATTAATTGCACAAGTGGCGTATCCATCGGTTGTTAATCTAGGCTTCATGTACATGTTAAAGTGATGACAATTACATAACTTTAGATTTGTAGTGACATTCAAGATGTCTCTTTCTTCTTGTGGAGGTTTCAGTCAAATAGGCCACTTGTAAATTCTTCTTGTTGGTTTGGAGAAACTCTTAACTCAAATAAATAACCATAAAATATCCAATTAGATCTAAAATTAAACATTTAAAGGAAAAGAGGTGATTGTAGGTGTAGAATCCTGCCTCTCTAGCCTAAAAAATGGATTTAATAAGTTAACTATTAATGGAAGAATATTGAGATAGTAGCTGCAAAAACTTATAGGCCTTAATATTTCGGCATGTGTAGGAGCACATGGTCAATGATATTATTTTTATTTTTTGTTGAAAATCTGCATACACCCAATTGATAAAAGTATCCTTCAATTATACGTAATCAATTTCTTTAATCAGTTTCTCAATGTCATGATTTATGTGGTTCAATAGAGATGTCTCATGGTAAGTAAGCTTAACAGGTTGATCAAACAAAATTAAATTAAAAGGTCATTAAGATCTTATCTCATGCAACCCCCATATGGGAAGATGATTTTTTTTGTTCGAGCATGCATTTGTTTTCTTCAGCCAAAATACTTCATTAGTAGATGATTTCAAATTTGCATCTACTCCTTTTTGATCGACAATCATGCAATAATTTATGGTTCAAATGTATGTGCATTCAATGAATGCATGTAAAAGAATTACACTAAAGTTTTGAAAATAATTGCATACAGACACATGCATTATTTAAGTAGTTTAAGAATAAGGGATCCATTTGGAATAATGGAATTAACATCAAATCTATATAGCTACTTTGGATGAGATATGACCTACTAAATGTTGAAGACAGGAATCCCACATTCACTGGCAAGCCATATGGGTATGATTTAAATTGCCACTTTGGTGATGGTTTTTATCTACTTGGATGTTTTCGTTAACAATTCCAAAGAACTTTAGTGTATCATATGGTAATGTGGTTACAATTAACCAAATTCAAAAGATGTCATATGACATTATTTTAATTTAGTAAAATTTATTTTAAAATATATAGCGAAATTTGAGTTCCATCTGCTTTCTTAAGAGTAGTATGATGTCCCAAGATTTGTTTAGCTAGTCGTGACTATACAACTTGATCATGGATTTATGAACAAATTTTTTTAATTTGATAAAAATTTCAATATAAATTGCAAAGTAAACCCGTGAACACAATAAAAATTGACTTTCTTGGCTGGCCAAGTATCAAGATCCATACTCTCACAAAAAGACAAAGATAATTACATAGAGTAAGTTAATCTAAACCACCAGAGAAGTTTTATACTTGAAACTACAAGTCTTTTGGGAATGGAGTACGACAAGGTACTCCCTAAAGTGATTCCATAACATGGTCGGACTTTCTATGTCTTTGTTCTATTAATCCTTTATGTCTTAAGTTGAAGATGATGGGAGACAAACAACATAACTCTTTAAAAGATCAATCAAATATCAATGACAAGAAAGAACTCTTCAAGTTGCGGCAACAAAATAATGTGAAAATAAGAAATTCTAACCTATAAAACAATACCAAGATTTGCATGGAAAACCTTCTAGTTTAGAGGAAAAAATCACATAGCAAACCGATAAATAAATCTACTAAACTCAATAAGAATTTATTGAAAAAGTTGATTTGATAGCCCTGCCCCCAACAAGTTGTTGTTAAGTCAAGAAGACTTTACTTCTATTAATTTTGGTGACAATCAAATAATAATAATCTTGGAAATGTATGAACTGTTTTGATAAGTTTGTTAAATGTGCAGAAAAATGTAAGTAACACTTAGTCATCCCAGACGATACGTCATCAAAGACGAAGCGCAAACAACAGACGAAGCGACGATATTAGACGATACAAAAAAGAAGATACTTTAGAACGTCAAATAGTTAGTTAGTTGGAGTCAGTTACAGGACTCAACTAAATAACGGTTTCCAGAAGATTAAAGAAGCAGTTTCTCATGAAGACAGTTGGAGACTTTGGCTATAAATACTAGTCCTAGTCAAAGACTAAAATAACATTTTTACAAGAGAGAAAATTCTGATTGTACAATACTTAGAAAAATTCTGTATTCAAAGTGCGAAATAAGAGAGCAAATACTATTGTAACGTAAAGCTCAAAATAACTTTCTTAGAGAAAGAAAGAAAAGGCTAGAGCCTGGAGAGGCCAAAATAGCAGAAAGAATACTTTGTGAAAGAGACCTGAAGAGGCTCTGGAAGGGTGATTGAGTCCAAGTTATCTTATAAATTGGTTGCACTTTCATAATTTTTATTGCACTTTTTGACTCCTAAATTGTGATTTTTGTGCTTAAATTAGTTCCTCATAACGAACTCATATTATTTGCAATTTGTTAGTGAAATTGTTGCAAATTGATATTAATTGCATTATAATTTTTTCAAGTACAATTGATGTTGCAAATTGTGATTTAATTGTAGGAACACAAAGGAGTCAACCATGCCAATAAGTCAACAGGTCGTGAGCCTTCCAGCACATCGCGACGCATCCAACAGAGCATTCAAGCACGTCGCGACGCATGCCAATTTCCAAGTTGCGGTGCGTCAAAAGACAACCGCACGTTGCGACGTCAACAAATCAACACGTCGCGGCAAGCAAGAAAGAGCCGCACGTCGTGACGTCCATTAATTGTCTCGTCGCGACGTGCAGACGGAAACTCGGACTCCAAATGGAAATTTTCCTCACTGTATTGACCCGGCCCATATCCATCGTTTATAAATTTGCCGAATTAGGTCATAAACAGAGTCGGCTACACACATACACAACACCATACACAGACACCACATTCGGCAGCCACCAGAGACACCGATACCTTCATCCATTATTTCCACATCCGATCACCGTCCATTTATCGCCGGACACTTCACCGCCACTTCCACCGTCAGTCTTTGGAGCCATGAGTAACGTTGGGATTCCAGCAGTGATGGATATCACCGGAGTTATGCGCGGCTAAGGCTTCCGATCCTCTTGAAGATGTAGCAATGGCTTAGTTCACCGTGGGCTTCAAAAGGGAGTAATCAAACTTTGTCTGAAATTTAGTTATATTGTTGTAAAACTCTGAGTTAGAGTTTACGATGGTATGATTAGATTAGCATGGTTAGAGTTTAATCATGTGCTGAACAATGTTTTGTGATTTAGACATAGTTATATGTAGAACTTTGATGATAAATATATGAAGTCTCATATATGTCTTTTGGTGATTGCATTAATCCTCATTATCTGCCTAGTTGTGTTTGATATAGATGATTGTGTTTGATCCGATTGACCAATTGCATTGACTTGTCCATTTTACACGCTAAGGTGCTTTTAACAAAGTTTTAAGTAATGGAGTTCATTAATTAAAACTTTGGACTTAAAGAGTCCTTTAAGGTTGATCTTTTGGAAACTTAGTGGATTTAACTCTCGAAAAAACTGTTTTGAACCGTGATAGCCTAAGCTCGTTTTCAAGAGGACTTTATCTCATTTGAACATTGTTTGAATCTTCAATTGCATTTTCCCAAAAATCCAAAAATATACTCTTATACATTTCTCTTTAATTTTAGTTCAATTTTCTCAATCTTGATCAAACAAGAAAAAACCCCCCTTTTTATCAGCTTTAATTGCATTTTTGACTATAGGCTAGCTTAAACCTTTTTCGTCGGTTCCGATTAAGTGAGACGACCCAATGTTGCATCTTATACTGCAATCCTTGGTATTTATTATTTTTGACCGGTTTCCAAGGATTGATATTTAAATCGAAAAGACAGAGCCGCGATCAAAGGGCAAAAAGAATACTTGTAAAGTTGAAGAGTATAGTGAAATCTTAGACAAACTTTAAGGACTGGATGTAGCCCAAGGTTTGGGGTGAACCAGTATAAAATCGTGACGTCTATTCTCTAACCCTTATACTTTAATTTTCTTGTTCTTAAACGAGTAGATAAAATTACTTGTGATTTCAAAACTTATCAACTTTAGTAAAGTATCTTTGGTATTCATCTGACAGTTGTAAAGATATTCAAGAAATCTCAAAAGATTAATATTTTCAACAAGATTACACAATTCAACCCCCTTCTTATGTATTTTATATACTTTACGTGATTCCTATATTAACAAGTTATTTATTTTAGTTGTCTCACAAAGTTTTAGGATTGAAACCAAAGTTGAATGGTTATAATCAATAATCACTCAAGTCAAACCTAAAACAATCAAACAAAGATGGGAATACATCACTCTTTGCCATCTTTTTGTTTTTCCTCACTTTTGGACGTTATGACTGCACTTTTTATAAAAACCTACATCTTTTTCTTTTTTTATATCACGAAATAAATTTTTCTGCAGCTTTCACAGTCACTTCTATAGTCGTGTAAGTAACCGTTTATCTTTCCAACGTTGCTTTAGTCGCAAATATATACGGTTACAGAGAGTTACATGATCTCTACACACGGTTGTTTATCTTCACACGAGTGTTTACAAGATTATATATGTCTTTGCCTCTCCATACTTTCTTCACATGTTTATAAGGACTTACGTGGTTCATCTACACGGCCGTGTAAATCAAGACACAAACGTGCAGCACTCTACACATTCGTGTATCTCCCTAAAATAAATTCTTCCATGTTATCTTTACTTGTTCGTCATTCCCATGAACCATAAAGTCATCTATAATCACCGTGTAACACCCACATACCCCCTAAAAGGATATATGAATGCTACACAAAACAGTACAACAAATCAAAGCATACAAAAACTTCCAACAAATAATTCAAGTAAACATATATTAAATTACATAGTACATAGCACAAACTTGCTGAAAAATTCAAACCAAACTGAAGTATCGTTGTTACAAACTTACAAACAAATCCACATATACATATCAGATACAAGCCCAAAAGTCAACCAAAAAAATTACATTATTTTCAAAACAACACTCAGACTCCATTGGCCATTACGGTTGTCTTGTCCCAATTTTTATAAACGTCGCTCAGAACCTACACAGGGCAAATCCACCGTGCTAAGCATATAGCTTAGTGAGTAAAAACTAACTATGCATAATTTGACAAGTAATCATACTGAATCAAGTTATATCACAAGCAGATATTTAAATTTCAGAATAGCTGCATAGTTAACAGAACTGAGTATCAAGGAGGCACAATCCCTTCAGTTCAAAACATCATTTTGTTTATTTCAAAATCCAACATATATCATAATACATAATCAAATGATTGCTAATCCGTCAACAGAAGTGGGTAACGAGACTTAAATAGAAGATACCATAATTGGTATCAAATCACAAAAGAGACTTATGTCTCAATAACAGAAGACACCGAAGTGTCAATAACAAAAGACACCGAAGTGTTAGACATTGAAGTGTCACAGAAGCAGCTGCAGACCCTTCTAGGCATGCCTATTTACCCATAACTAGGACTCAACAGTTTTAAAGCAAAACAAGTCATTTAAGACATTTCATGTGCAAAGCAAGTAGTCAATCATATTCACATATAAGTAGCACTTCCAATGATATAAACATGCATCG
>JAOSBM010000001.1:8675607-8697653 GCA_027568955.1 Erythroxylum tenue
ACTATTTTGTAATTTTTAAAAATTTTAGGGACTATTTCATAAATTTAAAAAATATCCCGAAACGGTACCCGGTACCAACTGGTACCGGTACCGTTCCGTTCCAGAGCCCAATCCGGTACCGAACCCGGTACGGTATTCATAACATTGGTTGGAATAGAATAATGGTATCAGAGAATGTGAACCCATTGATTTAATGTCCGCGTGAGTTGCTTAAATCGATTAAAAATCATTACCTTGACGTGCAACATATTTTATTTCATAATAACAAAGCTTTTCTCCAGAATGTCAACGGTGGGAGGATGTGAAACTGCTATCTTTAGCCTGGCATTGCTTATCAAACTATGATCTGATTACATGTTATGATACTTTTCCGGGATACCTACTTCTGGTTAGGTGTCTATGGAGGCTGAGAAATTGCACTTGAAGCTTAATCTGCTCACATTTTGCTGCCTTCTTTCGTATGTTTTCTCCGTAAACTTCACCGTCCCTTTTCATGGTAAGCCTTTAACACTGTTATTGCTTGATAAAGCTTCCGACTTGCATTGATATTATGTCGTATCTGCTCACATTTGCTGTCTTCTTCATATGTTGTGTCCTTAAACTTCATTATTCCTTCTCATGGTAAGGCTTCAACAACTTTCTTGCTTGAAAAACTTTGGGCTTTATTGGTTTTATTTGGTTGAAGTTATGAAAAATGATCGACAGTACTTGATCATAGAGCTGTAGGATTCTAGCGTGGTGGGTTATGTTCGTCGGATGTTATGGATGAAGAGAAAACCAAAACAGTGTCTGAGCTTTTTCGTGATACTGTATATAGTCATCCGATAAGTGAGGTTCTTTTCTACTTCTTTTTTCTTAGTTTTTAGTATAGAGTTTGGAATGGATTTTTGTTGTTGAAAGTATTGAAGAATTCAAGATTAACTACTATGTTTTAAAGTTTTGATCCTTTGACTTTCCTTCTTCACGTACATTGGCCATAGTTCTGAAAAGCTGATTCACTTATTGCCATTATGTTTAAGGAGAATAAATAGGTATATATTCTTGGAGTTATAATGAAGCTAACTGCAGTAGATTTAACTAGATGATTGCATTCCCATTGGTAGATTTAGTTGGAGGCCAATTGTTTAATAGCAAATTCAGCTTCACTAGCTCATGATTTTTATCCGCAGCCTTCATACTTTTGCTTGGTATTGGTATGACATCAGCCGTTAATTTAAGTGCCCAGTTAGTCAGTAACTTGATGTAAATCTGATCCTAGGAACTTAAGAAAGAAGCATAAAGAAAGTAATGAAGAACAAGTACTTTATAGTTCCTTCCCTATTTTATATTCATGCTCTAGATTTCATCTGAACTTCTATGGTCAGTATCCTTTCAGTTTTATAGTTTCTGTAATTTTTTTTTAACTGATAAAAGAAATGCTCACAACTTATAGCTGAGTTTTCTATTGATACAACACTAAGATTTTGACTGCTATTATTAACTCACCCTCTTTGGAGCTCAATAACGTGGATGAAACATAGCTATAACTCTTGGGAAAGAGTTCTTCAGTCGAAGCAGCATGATGAGCTATGGTAGTCTCCACTTCTCCATTGTGACAATTGAAGGCACAGACCTAAGCAAATCCCTGGGCAAACCCTAGGTCTAGATTGACCCATAGAACTTATACATTGAAGAAATAGGAAATACAGTTGTAAGATCACCATATGTCATCGAAAGTTGTTTCTCCTGATTAAGGTAGATGACATTGTGGCATTATATTCAAACTACGGTTTGCAGTTGTAATTGATGAACTTGACAAACTGGATAAGTTTGACCATCATTGTCAATCTTTCTTCCTATCTCTTTCATAGTGTTGTTAACATCGGTTCTTTAAGCTAAATTTATCTGTGCTCTCACTCGACAATTTGGTTTTCCCTATATTCTATGCTATCTTAGGATGCTACTGGGACTTCTCTTGTCAAAATATATATGTGGTAGATTGTGGAAAAGGTTCAATTTTTGGTAGCTCAGAGGACTGCAACGGGTTATGTCCTCAGCCGGAGCATCCTCTGTGCCCCTTACTTCACGCATTTCTACTGCTGCATATTACGTCATCTACTTTCTTGATAAGTTATTCATGTTGAGATTGGGTGTCGAAGTATTCAAGGTAGATATAACTCAGATGGGTAAAAGACTTACTATGAGCTAGTAGACTTTGTTACTGAGACGTGTCCAGCTGGTAAAGATAAAAGCAGTATTGATTATGGTTTATCTTAGATTTTATTGGAATTTGTATATGGAATATTCAAACACTTCAAATCTACTTTAACGCCATACAATTTGCTATGTAGCAAATGCTTTCAGTCAGATTTCTGGCGTACAGCTTTCTTGTCAATATCTTAATAGAACAATGATCTGGTTTTAAGTTTGATTTTCAACAATTTCTGGCTTTCAGATTATGAAGTGTAGAAAGAGTCATTTGACAGGTGTAGTTAATCTTTTGAGGGAAAAGTTTGGGCACATCCTTTGGTCTCTGTTTCCATCCATTCTTGATACCATCGATTAAGCAATTCTTCTTCTTCTAACTAATATATTCAGTCCTCAGTCTCCATCTACGTAGGGATCTTCTGCCAAAGGTATACCATAAAACCTTTAGGCTATTTAAGATAGCATTTTATATAAAGCTCCAAGTCCACAAACTTCATGTGGCACTGTGAATCCTTGGATCTTGACGTTGATATATTTGCATTTTACTCCAATGTATAACTTGACTCTTACAGAATCTGAATATGAAATACCAGAAAAGATTCTGTAAATATAATGCTACTTGAAGCTTATGAGATGTTTCCTTCTGGTTTCCCTACGCTTGAGTAGAACATCCAAAAATAATGACAGCTGGGTGCTCAAAATGTGAGAATAAGGTGGACACGGGTTACGAGTATTTATGCTGCTCTGACTGCTCTGATCCTCATACCGAATATGGGGATAATAAGTTGGGTTATTGCGAGAGTGGTGCAGAAATAATTGCAGAGACAAAACCAAAAGGTATTTGGCATCTATTTTGTGTTTTCGGGTTTCCTAATTTGGCAGTAACTTAAACAACCATATGTGTCTTCAGAACTTTTTAAATGGGTAACTGGGCCATGGAAGCCTTGTTCTTCTACTTGTGATGGAGGGATTCGGTATCGCGATGTGGATTGTTACGTGGTCTTTGCGGACACTCTGCTTCCAGATTATCCCGTGTACGATCATAAATGCTCTATAGAAGAAATGGTGAGTACATACCATTTATAGAAGCACTGATAATGATTATCCTTGTAAATGCTATGGTAGCCATAGAGTAGCTTTGTTTGTGGTGCAGCAAGTGGAATTTGTTTATCTTGATGGCATCTGCTTATTCAAAGTTTGTAACTTCTGACAGCCTGCCAGAGAAGAGCCTTGTAATGCAAGCTGCATTCACGTCATGCAGAGATGGATTCTTACAACGCTAATGACTCTTGCCATTTTGGTAATTGGCCTTGCAAGTTATGCTCTGTACAGAAGGTAGACCGCCCTTAAAACTCTTTACAGCCCAAGATTACTGCTTTCATTTGCTGTTTAAATGTTAAGCCTTAGCTCATCGATGGAAACATCCCAACAGTTTCTTTAAAACAACATTGTTGCTCATTGTAGAGCTCTGATACTGTAATTATGCTTGAATTTTACAGGCGATCATCAATGCAGTACGGTCAAGTTTATATCACAATGGAAGCTTATCCGTAAAACTTTAACTAGTTCTGCTTCGAGTTTGTCACATATATCTCCATGGATCAGGCAGTTATGTTCAGACTTCAGAGGCCAATGATCTGGAAGTACCAATAATGTTAACTCTGGTGGGGTACAAGTCCTTAATTCTCACTGATTAGTAACTTTTTTGACTGATAATTTCCGAGAAACTACTTGTTCTTCATTCCAGCTTTTGGCAAAAATGTACTAACCCATGCAAAAGATGACACTAACAAAGCCAAAGCAATCAAAGAGACTGCAATTACACTAGAAGACCTTAAGCATCATTGAATTACAGACTACAATGTCTTTACAAATGAATTGCACATACAAGGGGTTAAAACCTTTATTTCTAACAATTGAACTGTTGTTCAATAAAAGGATTGTTCTTGGTGCCCTAGAACAGAGATTCATGGGGTTCAAGTTCAACTTGGCGATACTAAATCGACAAAAGAAGGAAAGGAATGAATGAATTAATAATAAAAATTACCGAAATAATCACCAAAAAATTGAACGCAACATATATGACGCTTTAAGTTGAACGCCGTAAAAGCAGCTTTCCTGCTTCGTCGTCCCGGCACATAGACATAGGAGCCTCTTTTGTCATTTCCTCCCTTTTCACTTTCCGGATTTCTCATAGACACTATAATCTTTCTTCACAGCCTCCTTCTGTTGAGAAATAAGGGCGAAACATTTAACTTTCGCTACATAATTTGTACGAAAAAGAACAGAGGAACGAAGATATAGTTACAATGTTTGTAGAAGATTTTGGAAAAAAGAAGTTTGCATAAGAATTTCATTCACTAGGGTTTTTGTTTTGTTTTCTTCCGATGTCTGCTGCTGCTAGTTGCTTTATGAGAGGAGAAATGGACAAGAAGAAGGTGGCGGTGCCTTAGTGTTGTCGATTTGTTTTACAGCCCTGTACCTCCTGATGGCTTCTTTCTTATTAGTGCCAGCAAAGGTGATGCTCTCTTTTTCTTTCCATCTCTTTAATTGGTCTGTCTCATTAACCCTGGATTTAGGGCCAATTACATTTATTTTCAATAGGGTCTTGGTTGAAAGTCCTGGATTGATCGCTTTGTTAGGGATGCTACTCATATAACTATGTTACTTTTGCTTACTTTGCATGAAGTCACTGTTTTTTGAAGGATATTGTATCTGTATGATGATGTACTTCGCTTTGTTGTCCTGGCCATTTAGCGATCCTATTTCTTAAGGGAACTATGGGGCCATCTGGATTGTGTGTGCTAGCTCTGAACCGATTGCAATTACGTAGTTGTGTTCCTTGTTACTCTTGTTTCATGCAAGATGACAAAAAGATCTGGTAGTGCTACAACTACTATTGCCCTTTATGACTAACTTTTTAAATTGAGTCATTTTTGGATCGGATTGATATCACTTACCCAGTATTATCTGGGCACGGAATTTTTTCCCCTTAAATTATGATTGGTTTACATCAGCCATTTTCAGTATTATGTTCTACATATTATCAAGTCAACAATTTTGTGGTCATTTTTGTGACTGAAATGTGTGGGATAATGTTTTTTCATTGGAATGAAGGTGATTATCTTCTGGTGATTGTTGGTATTTTACATACTGGGACTTCAGCAATTCCGTAAACTCCTCAAAGATAATGTCGAACTCTTCATTTTTTTTATGATGCGGATTCCAATCCAATGTTAAGAAATGGTGAGACCGGAGATTGGATTGGGACATTTGAAGGGCATAAGGGTGCAGTCTGGAGTTGCTGTCTAGACACTAATGCATTACGTGCAGCATCTGCCTCTGCTGATCTTACTGCGTTTGTACCATTTGCATGCTATTATTTGTATTTTAGGGCCTTTTGTAAAATTGCTTAAGATTAACTTATTTTGGAAGCATTTATAAATTCTTCTCTCTCTCTCTCTCTCTTACTAACATGCACGCACGCACGCAATTTGTTTTCATTGTTTGAATTATAAAGATATTGCATGATATATAAAAATGAATTACTCTTCTGTGGCAAACAATTATATCTTGATATTATTTGCACGAAATTGTGGGATGCATTAACTAGCACTGTTTTGAACATAAGTACATTGTTAGAGCATGTGCCGTTTCAGAGTAAGGTCCAATGTTACTCTCTTTTCTCATGCTGTATCTTGCCAAAAGAAGGGAAGGATTGCAAGTGCAAGGGGAGCTGGGTCATTTTGTTCAATGGCCATGCCATGACTTCTGTATCATGGTTCCGCATAAGGAAACTCAAGTAATTATCTTGTCATGTAATAAAAATAGTTTGTCACGGCCCTTGTAATCTGAGTCCTCAATGTTTTATCATCCTGAGTTTAGGTGATGCATCAAATCCGAGTATGAAAGAACATATGTATCGATAATCCATCCAAACTTTGGTTGTAAATACCAACTTACTTCAACAGTAACTTCTCATGCACATATCTGACTTATTCCTTATGCAGGATACTCATCTTCTACTAACAGGTGGAGTTGAGAAAATTCTTCGCATATTTGACTTGAATCATCCAGATGCACCCCCAAGAGAAGTTGATAATTCGCCAGGATCAATTAGGACTATTGCTTGGCTTCACAGTGCTCAGACAATCCTCAGTTCTTGCACTGCCATTGGTGGTGTGAGGTATGGAACATAATGAATGCATAGCGTGTGTGATTGATGGATGAAATTTGCGCTTTATTTTCTGTATGTTGTAGTTACCTGTTTGTGTGTAGCGTTTTTCAAGTGTTAGTTGTGCTTACAGTTGATGACTTGATGTCATATTACGTCACTTTTCATAAGATTCTAAATTGTTAGCTCGGATAATTGCTTTCTGTTAGGAGATCCTGTAAATGCTGTCTGCAAATCAGTATCTGTTCTGTATATTAGTTTATTGATCATTGACATTTCAGCTTAGTTGGTATGGAAGGATTCTTTGGAAGGATTCTTTATCCCTGCAATTCAGCATGCTGTCTAATGCTTAGGCAATCCATATTTGCCTCCTTATTGCAGATTATAGCTATAGTTACGTTCACTGGCCTGATATTTTTTCTTTGTTTTGACCAGATTAAGTGATTATTAATATTTGTTTCTTTCATTCTTAGGTGCTAAAAGATCTCTAATTTAAACTACCTTCAACTTGTGACTATAGGTTATGGGATGTCAGAAGTGGAAAAATTGTTCAAACACTTGATACAAAGTCTTCTGTAACAAGTGCTGAGGTGAGTCAGGATGGTCGATATATAACAAGTGCTGATGGATCTACGGTTAAGTTTTGGGATGCAAATCAGTAAGTTCTATTTTGATCCTGTCTCCTTTTCCTTTTGGTAATTTTAGAATTTACCAGTATTCTCTTGCTTTGTATGTAGCTTTGGGTTAGTGAAGAGCTATAACATGTCATTCAATGTGGAATCCGCTTCCATGGAACCAAAATTTGGCAACAAGTTCGTTGCTGGAGGAGAAGATATGTGGATCCATATATTTGATTTTCACACAGGGGAAGAGACTGAGATTGGTATGTGCATTTAACTGGCAGTATATTTATTAAACGTTGATGAAGATGTCACTAGCAAGTTGATTCTTGCAACAGTTTTTAGTTTTTGTCAATTGGACTTCAATGTCAATTTTGAATTGCATATTTATGCAGGTTGCAACAAGGGTCATCATGGTGCTGTTCACTGTGTCCGATTCTCACCCGATGGCGAATCGCATGCTTCAGGATCCGAAGACGGAACCATCAGAATATGGCAGACAGGTCCTGCAAATAACAATGAGAATGATTCAGTTTCTGGTAACTGACCAACCGGGAATGTGAAGGTCTCAGCTGATGGTGTTGCCCACAAGATGGAGGGATTTCATATGAGCAAAGACGGAAAAGCTGCATGTGGAAGGATTAGGCAGCAGCAGCACCAGATTGTACAAAATGTGATTCAGTTTCCTCTTTTGTCCATGCTAGATTTTACAGTTCTGGTGATTGCACTGTTCAATAAAATCTCATGTAGTTTGGGCTTCCTAACTTGGATCTTTCAAGTTCTATAATATGGATCTTTTCTTGTCTCTGATTCAACCACAGAATGGCATGCGAGCTCGTCAACCCCGAGGGATTGAGAACAGCGAGCAACGAACAAACAAACAAACTTGGTAATTAAGAAATGGGCCTAATGAACTTGGGCCGATTCATCAAAAAAAAATGCGAGTAAGCTCCACGCGCGTTTCACGAACTACGATGAGCAGTAGTTAATAATCACTAAAAGGGTAATTTTGTCAAATAACCCTGTGTTCAGATCACATTGCTCTCCGTCTCTCTCTATCTTCGAAGTCTTCTTCTTTTGCGAGTTTAATTTTGTCAGAAGAGCTATTCCTCTCAATCTCCATTCTATATCTAATCTCATTTTTTTGGGTTTTTTCTTTTGGATTTCTTAACACTTCCAGTTTAAACCAAACCCTAGATATTGTGGGCTTTGTTTTGGCGGGAAAATGTCGGGAAAAGGAGCAAAGGGTTTGATCACAGGCAAATCCACCATTAGCAACAAGGACAAAGACAAGAAGAAGCCCGTCTCTCGCTCCTCTCGCGCTGGTCTTCAGGTTCCGTTTCTCTCCCTTCCCGAATTCTTAGATTCAATAAATCCTTGCAGATTTTTTTTGCAATTGAATGAAGCCTTCAGGCAGAGAGCCTACTCTTTTTTTTTGGGGTGTATATTTTGCTTTTTGCCACTGTTTCATGGGTTTCTATTAAAAAGATTGAAACTTTTGGTGTTTGTTTACTTCTTTGTTGTTGGAATGCTTCGAGTCAGATGAAGGAAAGTAATGGATTAATAGTCTGATTAAAATAATTTGCTTAAATGGCTGGTTTGCAAAATAGTTTCGCAAAATACGATCATGGGCTTCAACCTTGAAATGTTACCGGTTCCCGAGTTTTGAACGCTGTTTGGCGATAGCTGGACCTGAATCTAGTATGATTATGCTATAAACTGTTTTATTTTTCCTTGATATATATCTTAGTAAGATTCAATCGTTTGTTTTATGTGATTTGTGGTGAACAGATACTTGATAGTGGTCTAATTATTGAATGGATGGGTTTGTACCAATCATCTACCATCATTCTCTTGGGGTTTCATATGAGAGATGGTGGGAAGACCTACTGCCACAGCCTAGTGAAGTGAAGCATTTGCTTTTTCTTAGGATTTATTTGAGAGAAGATCCACGTTGTTTGGTCTCGCTTTAAACTGCCAAATTAGATTCCTTTTGTTTCATTATCTAGGACAGCTTGTAAGATAGTACAATCATGACTCTATGTGGTTGAAGTGAAACTTATGGATTTTCATAGTATCTCATGGGCGGATTTCTGTGTGGATGACAACATTTGCAATAAAAGTACAGTAGCATCTTGGTTTTGATCTTAAAACCTCCATCAATCCTTTTAAAGTGCGTGGAAAATTTGATCCTAAAGACTCCTTGAAAAATAAACAGAATGCTGGTGAAAAACAAAAGCAAGTCTCAAGTTATCAGATATGGATGGACTACGAAAGTAAGTTTACTTTTTAGTGGGGTGAGTTGAGCAAAATAAGGTAGAGGAGACTGGAGAGTTTCAATTCAGAACACTATGTCTATCCAGCCTTTGACTTCATTCGATAAGGATATCCAGTTAGGGTTATGCAATCAGACTTGATGTTCATGTGAATTTATTGTTGAACACTGTCTCTAGCATGTGACCTTGAGAGCCTTCCAGTTATTGGCAGTCTCTCTTACAAATATTTCAGGGTTGTGAACTGCCATGCTTGTAGCGTTAAATAGGAAGATCAGTTC
Source organism: Erythroxylum tenue (assembly GCA_027568955.1). Classification (NCBI taxonomy): domain Eukaryota; kingdom Viridiplantae; phylum Streptophyta; class Magnoliopsida; order Malpighiales; family Erythroxylaceae; genus Erythroxylum; species Erythroxylum tenue. The sequence continues at coordinate 8,685,143 of JAOSBM010000001.1, forward strand.
GTCTCATTTCATAACTGAGATGCATGGACAACAATGGACAACAATTGATACTATTGGCATGTCCAAGCAACTAAGGCTTGAAACTACTAAGATCATTTGCCCTATATTTATTTGCTTAAGTTGCTCCGTAATTTCAATCCTTCTGGGCTTTTGATAATATGCCATGTTTCCGTCTATTTTTTTAATTCGTACTCTTACTGAGTTGCTTGTTCTGTAATTCATTCTTTGGAAAATTTGTAAAGCCTCATTAATATTTTTTTAATATAGCTGCAAATAATATTTTCATATATAAAGCTTTCTATGAGCTTTTCATGCAGTTCCCAGTGGGACGTGTACACCGCCTATTGAAGACTAGGGTTTCTGCCAATGGAAGGGTTGGAGCAACAGCTGCTGTCTACACGGCAGCTATACTTGAGTATTTGACTGCAGAAGTGTTGGAGTTGGCGGGGAATGCAAGCAAGGATCTGAAGGTTAAACGTATAACACCTAGGCATTTGCAGCTTGCAATCCGAGGGGATGAAGAACTTGATACCCTCATCAAAGGAACCATCGCCGGTGGTGGGGTTATCCCACACATTCACAAATCACTCATCAATAAATCCTCTAAAGAGTAGAGTTTTAGATGTCAGTTTGTGCTTTAGCTGTGCTTGTACTTTAGACACGGGAAAATGGTTAGAAAGAGCCTTTCATGCTTGGAACGTAATTATGTTTTGACAACTTTTTCAGGCAGGGAAGTTCTTTTGTTACTTGGATTTGCACTAATTACTAAAACTTGCATAAAAGATGTACTATTGTTTCCGACCAAAAAAATATGCCCCCGTAAGAGTGAGTACTGATTTTGAATAAGTATTCAACAAGCAATAAGTGGACACTACTTGACTGAGGCATTTGTTTCTCACATATTCTTACACATGGTAATGTAAATGTACGTTAATTAATTTTCAATGTGCATAAAGCTGGAAAACTTGCTTATAGTAATTTTTTTTAGCTGCTCACATTCTTTAAATTCTCATTTGTTTATAAAGCATGCTTTTTTATATTAGTGTAATTTTTACGTGCTTAAATTCTTTAAGTTTCAACAAGTTCAAGTTTGGGTTCGAGCGACTAAGAATAGGTCTATCAAAATAAGTTAAAAATATAATTATTTAGGTTTGAGCTAAAGTTTTTAGGGTTAAGTCTCTCTCTTTAAGATGAGTTGGAGATATGGGGTGAATCTAAGTTTGAGTTTTCAAGTGTTGGAGATTATGCATGCTGTAATGAGTAAAAAATATGATATGAACCTAGGTTTAAGCTTAATTGTTGGGGGGAGATATATGACGTAAACTTGGGTCTAGACTTGAAGTGTTTGAGATTAGCCTATTTTGATATGACATGAAGTTAGGTTTGGGATTCCTTTTGACATACTTACAAGATCAAATGTCGGAGTGTATTCTAGTGTTTGGCCTTCGACGATCAAGCTAATAACATTAGAGAAAGAAAATGTAATATTTTCTCAGAGAGAATGAAAAGGTACCTTATTATTGGGAACAATGAATTTTTATAATGATTTGATTGTGCACATGGTGTCACTTGTCTTTATAGTATACACAAGTTAAAAGATCTCTTCTAACCACATCTCTTAATTACCCTCCTTCGAGCTTCAATTGTAAGTTTGCTTTAAGATGGATCATGAGCTACATTAATCTTACATCAACTTTCAAAACTTTTATGCTCTAAGTCTAGTTATGAGACCAATTATTTGATAGTTTCATTGGCTTGTTTTCTTACTCTTTTTTGTCACTTAACTGAACTCTTGGTTTGTTATTTCTCATTTGTCAATTTGTGAAAATGTTGTTTTATAAATTATGTAGATTCATAAATATGACACATTAGGCCATCGAATAACAGGCAAAGGCGACGCAAGTCCACAACAAATGACGATGAAGCAACACAGGTCGACAATGTCGAGGTAGCTACAGATGGCGGCGACAGAAACAAACAAAAAAACCTAGATCACCCCACGTCTGAGACATTTCACTAATTAGACAAACGTTTTCTAGTGACACTAACGTGTTTGATTAATGAGAGTCATTGACATGTAACAGTGTCACGTCAGCAAAGATAACAATGAGACTAACGTCAGGTTAGAATTGGAAAAAAATAAATGTTTAGACATTTTATTGCTACTTTTTAAAGTTTGGACTATAATTGAAAAATTGAGGAAAGTTTAGAGCTTTTTTTTGGCAATTAACCCTTCATTTTATAAGCTCATTAGTATGTTATGTTGTAAGTATAAGTTTGTTATTTTAAAAGGCCATGTCATTTACTAAGCTCATTATTACGTTATGTTGTAAGTATATTGTCAAAAGTAGAATATGTTCTATCTTACAATCCTAGTTTATTCATAATTCAATCGCTCCTTTTGCTTTGTTTATTTAGTTTATAGTTTTTGTTGGTTGTTTGATATGTTGTTTTACTTATTATTCAATATGTTGTTACACATTTTTTCAAAAAAATTTAAAGGTTTCATTAATCGAAAGAGTAAGAGTGTCTATGAGTTAGGAAATCACAAAATAGAAACCAAAGCACACAGTTATAGGAGTGTTAAAATGGTTTTAACAGTCCTATAACTGAGTGCTTTGGTTTTAAGAGCATTGTTAAGTAATGAAGGATAGATTGTCATTACAACAGATATGTGGACAGCCGATAACTAAAAAAAGAGTTATATGGTAGTGACGACACATTATGTTAATAATGATTGAACTTTACGTAATAAACTTTTGAGGTAATTTATATATTTTTTAATATTGTTATCATTTAGTTTTTCATTATGTTGTGAATTTTTTATCAATGTTGGTAATATTTGTACATGATAGGTTTATTTATATGTTGACATCCTATACAACAAGTGAAAGGTTAAAAACTGTGTTGGGAGACTGTTTGATGGATTTTAACATAGATAACAAATTATCTACCATCACAATCGACAAATGTAGCACGAATGATGTTATTAATGAGAAGTTGAAGAATAAGATATGGGTTAGGAGCTTGTTGGTTGATGGAAGATTATTTCATATGCGTTGTTTTGCACATATTTTAAGCTTGATTGTGAAAGGTGGGTTGGAGATGATAGAGGAAACTATAGATTCGATTCGGAATAGTGTAGTATATTAGAGTCCAACACCTAAAAGAGTTGAGAAATTTGAAGAAGTTGCATGATTTCAATGCATTCCGAGTAGGAAGATGTTGGTTTTAGATTGTCTAACCAGATGGAACTCAACCTTTAAGATATTGGAGTTGGCAACCCAATATGCTAATGTGTTTACTAGGTTGAGCCAAAGAGACTCTTTGTACACTCGCATGCTTACAGAAGAGCAATGAGAGTTAGCTAGAGAACTTTGAACAAAGTTGGGATTATTTTATAATGCGACTGAATTGTTCTCAGGAACAAAATATCTAACTTCGTAATATTGCTTTAGCATTTTACGTAAGATAAAGAATGCTTTATCTAATTAGATGTTTGATTTCAATGAGGTTATTAGGACTATGGTGGAGTAAATGATGGAGAACTTAATTTTATTGGTCTATGGTTGAACATATTGTTGCAATATTATATGTGCTGAACCCAAGACACAAGATAGATTTATAATGTATTATATGGTGATCAAGTCCAAGAGCATGTAGATATTATTAAACAATTATGGTATGATTTGTTTAATGATTATCAACTCAGAATATAAAAAATTCATGATCGAGGTAGTAGTAGTTCAAGCAGTTCAACTCTGGTTTTAGTTTCAGGTTTAGACTCATCTTCTAAGAGTCGTTTATTGCTTTTAGTTTCAAAATTTCTGAAAGAAAAAAAGGGCTAGGATTTCATACAATATGATGTAATTAGATAAATATTTGACCGAAGATTGTGTAGCTGAAGTTGAAGGTGTGCAATTTGATGTGTTATTATGGTGTACGTGTGAAAATAATTTTCTGATCATACAGGTAATTGCACAAGACTTATTACCAATTTTATCATCCACTATTGCTTCGAAGTTTGCTTTTAGCACTAGTGGTCTAGTTATTACTCCTCATTGTACTCGAGCTCATCCTTATATTGTGGAAGTCCTTATGTGTGCTCAAAGTTGGTTAGATGATGAAGATATTAATGATAAATTCTTTTCTTTTTGATATATTAATTTCGTCTATTTTTTTATAGCATCTTACCTAATATTATTTTTTAACTTTCCTTTAATACAGCTACAAGTATTACTGTGAAGGTAACTGGTCATACTCATTAATCATCAAATGAACATTATTTTGGTCAAATATATGAAGATGGAGGTACATTTAATTATTTATTAATTATTACCATGTCCTTAATATTCCTTTAATTTTAATATTACATTACTAAATATAATATTTGTACGTACAAATGAAGTGATGCAGATTATTGATGATCTGACTACAACAATTAGTTGCTCTCTTAGTCTACCCTCTCTAGCCTCCAGTATTAGTCTCCAATCTCTATCACGATTTTATCTTAGTTTTTGTAAATTATATCATTTTACAAAAAATGATATGGATAATATTCACGTACAATTAAGATTACTATAGTTCATTATCCTCTCTCTCTCTTTTAATTAATTAATTATTTAAGTAAATTTTCTTATAAGCTTCCTTATAACTTTTTTTGAAAATGAAAATAATATAAATGCCAAAATGGAATATTCATTATAAATTTTCAAATTTTCTTAATAAATTGAAATTCATAATTATAATTAATTGAATTGATCACTTCAATTGTAATCTTTTTGTTTCATTTCTTATAATCATATACTCCATTATTAATGAATTTGATTTCATTTGAATCAATCAACTGAATTTTGTAATTTCAATTAATTGAATTGATAACTTTAATTTTAATCTTTTTCTTTCATTGCTTATAATTTTATCCTCAATTACTAAATAATTTAACTTTAAATTTTAAATTTTAAAAATTTGTCGGGCCAGCTCGGACCAGACCTGACTATTTTGGTCCAACCAGTCCACTGTCATCCTTATAAAAGAATGTAATGAGAATCCTCATTGGTTACCTTTGGGGTTCTCCGGAACTTATTGGGATATTTTATCAATCTTAAGCGTGAAGACCATTACAATAATAACAGGGAAAAAGATAATAGATTGGTACATGATTTGTAACAACGTTATCCTTTTCTTTAAATAGGGAAGATAAAATGATGTAATTGGAAAGAATTATCTCAATGTTTTGTTTACTTTGGTCGGTCAAACCTAAGTGTGAAGTCACCAGATTCTCAGATAACCGTAGAACCATATTCCATTCTTGGAAAAAAAAAAAAACTAATGGCCACATTGTTAACATTTACAACATTTAAACCTGAGTTGGCTTCTGCCAACCGAGGTTGGAGCTGTGAGCTGGAATTCCAACTTCTACTCCAAAGTTCTCAAACAAGAAACCAACTATACATTTTCCATCTCATTGTTTTGTCCGGCTTTTTGGCATCTTGTTGCAGTTCTGCTGGACTTCTACAAACATCTTACAAACCAAACGCGAACGGTAATAGAAGAGTTTTGTAACGACTTTCCTATACTTCCAAGCCCTGCCAATTCACAGTAATAGGCTCACAGCATCCATATATCAATCCTGCCAGTAAACATTGCGAAAGAACTAAATTCTAAGCAGTTAATCGATTACTTTAAAGAACATTTTGAACTGTATTGTATCATGCCATGCTCCATTGCATTCATTCCATGTACAAATATGTTCCGTTTTCCAACTCCCAAAATTTGTGAACACAAAGAAAGAACTGTTCTAAGAAACTTGTTAACCTGAATCTGGCCCGACCACACACGGGAACGGAAAGGGGAAAAAAGATATAAGGAGAAAATATAACAGGAGAAGCAGTAATCCTACGGAGCTGGGTTGTGAACAAGACTGGAAAATAAAACATAAAAAATCACCACACAAGAGGACATTTTGTCTTCCTGCTGGGGTAAATTGCTTGACAAAAAAATAAAAGGCAAAACAGAGATGAGTGGCGGAGAAAAATGATCAAGAAAGAAGAAAAGGACAAAAAATAAGTCCTTAAGACGGGTACAATCCTACTGATAAAGTTAATTTATACTACTGGTTCTCCACATCCGCTTTTGGCAAAATTCTGCTGATAAAGGGTGAAATGGCGGCAAGTAGCGTCTTTGGACACTCCTCGTGAGGAAGATGGCCACATCCAGATATAGCTACCAGTCTCTGCAAGGCACACACTCAACAATAAGAGAACAATAGTTTCTCATTGGCTTATTGCTTTTATATTTTAATGCTCCTTTTAAGTTTGTCATGTGCACCGTAATTTCAGAACCTAAGGCTTTCAGTTGGTATTTTGACTCTGGGTTCACAGAACCATAGCAATATGGAGACAAGGAAGAGCATAAAATGTTGGATTAAATTGTCCCAGAATTTAGAATACTTGGCTCAACATCAATTGACTCAAGCTTCAAGAAGCAACAAGTAGAGAATAATAGATAATACTTACAGAATTTACAAGTTTTGAAGCCATGGTCTGGGAAGATTTAAGAGGGACAAGAGCGTCTTCTGCACCAGCAATGATCAAGACAGGCATGTTTTCTACTGCCTGCATTAGGGATGCTGACACCTGAGGTGACAGGATTGTCTCAAACGAAAGTTTACCAATTTCATGGAGTGCTTCATCCCAACCTTCCACACAAAGTGGTGCCTGACGGAAAATGAGATCATAAAACCAAAAAAGAAGGCACATCAGAATCCTGTAACCAATATTATGTCAATGAAAGAGAGATTCTGCTCTAATTCTATGGCAATCTTGACCAGGGTAAGTGTAACTTCAGTATTAGGTCCATATAAAAATTCAATGGCCATATTCTGGTGGCTACAGCATACCTTGTACAGGTTTAAAGTCTCTGTCGTTAGCTTGGATTCATCAAACCAAGCTCGTCTATTTACCACTTGAATAATCTCAGTCCTTAATAAAGGACGAACCAAATGCTTCTTCCCAAGTGTGGTACGCAAAAGTATCCTGGCAAAGGCAGGAACCAGTTCTCTCGAAAAACTGACATTGACAAGTACAACTCCTTTAATTGCAACCTGAATGATATCCAAACATACAACAACAAAATCATCAATCAAGGGTGCAACAATGATATTTAGGATTTCAGAGATATCTCAGTCGAAGTACAATAACAGGCAAATACACTCACATTGAAAGAATTAACCGATGCTTGAACTCTTTGTGCAGCCTTTAAAGCAAGCAAGCCACCATCATCATGGCCAACCAACACAACCGAAGAAAACCCCATCTCAGAGCAGAAAGAAAGAAGCAAGTCAACCTGCAAACACCTATAATATGATCAAACTTTAAGATAAAGATCAAATCGCCAAACAGATACACAACACTTGATAAAATAAAGTTTTAGTTAAGGAAAGACATGTATGCAACCACAATAGGTTTGGAAATCTAATAACTAGTAAAATGCATGTTGTCTTGCAAACTGCAAAAAGGCGTAAACCACATCATTCCTTCTTGAATCTAGACATGCTAATAAAGTTGAAGGTGCAACTAGCACAAGATAGTTCCCAGACAAATAAAGAGTAATAATTAGACATATTTGTTTCCTGTACATTGTTTTGTTCGAGGACAGCATTAGAACACTAAACATGAGAACTAATCAAGCATGCTTGTAGAACTTAGAGCATGTTACAACGTCATTGATAGTATAAATCACCTGGGTGTCAAGTTTGTAAGGATTGGGCAATTGTTTATCCTCCCAATCCTTCCAATGTGGCCGACACGTTAGTCCCCACCCTGGCCTATCAAAAGCTGCAACTGCACAGCCAACCTGCCGAGCCAGCACACCCATCACATGCCTCCATGAGAAGACTCCTCCCCCAAAACCATGAACCAAGACAATACCAAACTGGCTGCTTTCTTCCATGTCTACCTTATGAGTTGCACAATTTAATCTGCTGATTTCATTTTCCTGAACACGATCATCTAAGTTCAGAACAGGAATGTCTTCAGAAAGAACTGGAGAAGTTGGAGAACCATCCAATAGTGGTGCATATAGAGATGAGCTGTGAAATTGATTGCTATAGCTCCTATGAAGATTATGCTGAGTGCTTGATAACAAACTGAATGGGTGCCTTTCAAGTTTTAGCTTACCCAGTGTCAGCTTTGGTGAGCTACAACTAGGGTTAGGTTCAAGAAAAGTTGTGGAGGACAAGGAACGAGGAGGAGAACCAGGCAAGCTGAGCTTGTAGTGGATGGTAAGGCCTTGGCATGTCATGAACAGGCTATCAATATCAGCAAGTAATCTGACAGGGATTTTCCCTTCATCAAGTGCCAGTCCAAAAGGCTTTCGCCTCATTTCACTATCACTTTTTGGAGTCCTTCCTCCAGCAGGAATAGGAGATCGTGGCATCTTCTGATATCCAGAGAAGACATTTTTGCATGCAAGCACCTGTAATTTAAAATGGATGGATATTTAATTGTCAAAGTTGACAACAAATTACAAACTAAAAGAACTCAATACATGAACACATTAACTAATCCAATAAATTGAACTTCCAGCAATTCCACAATGCAACTAAGCAATGAACTTTATGAAACCAATAAGAGGTTTTCTTAAATTCTCAACAACTTAGCATGAAGCATGCACCTTCAAAGTATTATTTTGGTGCATGTTACAAGTGAGACTGTGAGGAGACTCGTAATTTTTACAAAAACCTCAAATATTAAGCACATCATAGATCCTAAGAACTGAATGCACATATAAAAATAGAACAAATAAAAGACTGGTGGGCAAAATTACAGCTTCTGGGTCAACTCTGTGAAACATGAGCTTTCTGCGGGCTCTGCAACTCGTTCTATAGGCAACAACAGTGTGGCCAAGTGCAAAAACTACAGAAGAGAAGAACAAGACGGGCATTCCCCATGACTTCTTTAAATGGAGCTTTTTCCTTGCAAGGGAAGTTGAAACTTCAACCTCAAATTGAGAATTCATAGTGAAAACGCATGCCTTTACCGAGAGAAGAAGAATAGAAGCAATAGAACAGAATGATACAGTTCCTAAATAAGGACCATGTGAGAGAGCAGGAGCATCGCACATTGAATAAACACCTGCGAAAAATTGTTTGGAATAAAGAACATAAATGAGATGGTTATAGTTTGCTTGAAGGCGTAATTAAAAAAAGATTGACATGCATAGACATCCCATCAATTCCAATGATTTCCTTATGTTAGATCACAAAGAAAACGAAAAATGAACATGCATCTTCTTTTATTTTCTGAAAATGCTGCAAATAGTTCTCGACATCCATAAAAGCAATAATTCACGAAATCTAAACAGCACCTAATTCTATCAACTAAACAAATTTTATTGACTCTTTCCTTGATGTATCATCACCTAACCATCAAAGCATATACAGATAGATTTCAGAAGCCGCATACAAAAGCAAAGCAACCAACATAAGAAAACCAGAGGGAATAATTTTCTTTTTCATTACTTATAGAGCAGAGGGAGGAAAACAAAAGGCTGTAAGAGCAAAGGTATAAACATCTTGAAGATTAAAACTGAGACGAAGAAAACTAGGGAATGCGTGGAAAATTTTAAACTCATTTTTCAGTCGATATATCAAAAGCTTCGATATGTGTTCCACATACCAAATAACAAAAAATCTAGATTGCAATGTAACGATTTTAAATTTTGATGAAGAGGGTGGTAGTTAGGACGTACAAATAATGATAAAAGATCTAATAACAGAAACAAGAGGAACATCAGTCAAAGAGCTCCTGAAAGCGTATCTACGCAAATGCTCCTTAATTCCATAGCACCTCAAGCACGTGAAATTCGACAACAACACCAGCGGTACTAACACGTCTCCGACCGCCACGAACACTGGCATCGACGAGACCAGCAGCGACGCCACCATCGCCACCATGAATATCACCGTCCGCACACCCCTCCTCACCTTCTCCACCACCAACGCCGCGGCCGCAACTCCTCCTCCTCCTCCTCTCCCCGCCGGGGCCATAACACTCCTCGTATGTAACTCAACAATAAAGTAGAATCTAAACCAAATTCCTTATAGAAACCCTAGCGGAGCCCGAGAATGAACGGTTCAAGTTTGGAAATCGATAAAGCGGCGGGTGTCCATTGGCCATTACTCAGAGATCGGTCTCACCGGGTGCGGAATGAGGAGGTCAAAGCTTTTTCCAATTCAACGGTTACGATCCATCGAATGGCCAACTAAAATCGCCGATTCTCGCTAGGGTTTCAAATTTGGGAGAGAATAAAGAGAGAGGGGAGAAGAGAGTAGGAATTAGAAGGAAGAAGAAGAAGAAGAAGAAGAGAAGAAAAAAAGAATTAAAGAAAAAGAGGTTTTTGAATAATTTGAAATTAACTTTTTTGTTTGGTTTTCTTTTTCTCTGTCTTTCGCTTTCCCCTTCCTCTGGATGTCTTTGGTTTTATCGTTAGCATATATCTTGATGCAGTAATTTAGTTTTAATAGGATGTAATTATGGGAACACCTGTCTGATTCCTATATGTTGTTTTTAAGATTTCACCATTGTAGGAGATTGCTGTAGTTTTGGGTCAAAATATTTATTAAAAAAGAAATTATTTTTCTTCTTCCAAGTTAAGGAGAAATATAGGTTAAACATGTTTTAGAACATTTGCCAAGATTGCTGGTTGAAGACCACAAAATAACTCCAAATTCAACTGTCAAAGCACATTTGAATTGGTGTTGTGGTCAATAGTTTAGAATTAAAATTTTTCGTAATGTTGGTCTATAATTTTAAATGGCAAGGGGAAGAGGTTAGAGTTAGAGTCACATAACGTGACCGTTGGAGGGATTTTCAATTAGAGGCTAGAGTCAGAGAGATCGTGGTCCGGTGGTCCCATACTTCCTGCGAGTCAAGTCAACGTCATCAGCGAAATTCGGGCCCCACATCTATCGCCACCTGACTTTCGGTCTGTTTTCTGGGTCCAGTCCACCCGATTTTAATGATTTTATTTTTCAATTTTTCTATTGCCTTTGCTTCTAAAATTACGTTCCAACTAATGTTTCAAAAAATAAGGCCACCTGGTCTAATCCCAAATCCAACAAATTACGCCTAAGTTGACTAGGTTCTTTAGTCGATTCTTGGACCTGATTTTTTGTGCCTGCTCGAGCTTAGGCTCAGATTATCTAGGCATAGTCCAACCTGATGTTTGATCATTCTATTCGAAACGACGTTCTTTTGAACCTTTACTTAATTTTTTTTTGTCCGGGGCTACGTTAGGACCATGCTTTAACATTTTCATATCTAATTAAAAGTTAAATTAATAAGATAAGAAATTTAAATTTTACAAGATTAAAACCTTATTCGGTAAATAGCTTATCAATCATTTTTTGGCGGATTGAAAGATTTTAGTTGTTTGACCATTGTAATCAGCTTATTGAGTTGGCAGATTGAACCCAATTCGTTGATTTTGAAAACAATACTATGAGGCACGTTTAAGGGACTAAAAGATTATTATATCCAAAAATTATTACAAATTACTCAAACAGATAGAGATAGAGATAAATATATAGATAGAGAAAGATATATAAATTTGACTTAATTTATACAAATTTTTAAGAGTTAATTATTAAATTAAAAATTAAAAATATTTAATATCAAATTAAAATTTTCAAAAAATTAAATACTTTTAACTTCATTATCTCTAATTATATTACATTAATTACTTTTGTATAGACTAGGTATTTAAGTTCCTTTTTATTTCAATATTTAGTATATAATATTATTATCACTTGTATATTGTATAGTTTCAATTTTTAAATTTAAAAAATTAAAATTAAAATAACAAAAAAATTATATTTCCTTAAATTAGAAATTAAATCGATACCCTTTTTACAAACCCAATATCATATTAAGCTCATTGGTATTGCATTTGAAGAAAAACTCCTGATGTTATCCAACCGAACCCATTCTCGAATTTATTTTTAGTAACATTTTAGTGATGTCTCAGTCCTTTGTGGTGCAAATCTAAGAGGATCTCAAAAAAGTTTTTAATCGAGTTTATTCGTTATTAAGATGTTAAATTGAGAGTACTTTCGGTATTTTTAAGGCTTATGAAAGATATTGGAGAAAACGATGATGCTGACTTCTTTTGTGCTATCTAAATTCTTATGAGAATATTTAAAGAAATATTAAGATATAAGTTAATACTCATGTTCTTATAAATCTTTTTTTTCTAAGACATACCTTCATAAGTTATTTTACACATAAACGACTAAATACTAAACAGTTAATTTTATTAAACATCTTTAAATAAACAGCCGATGTTATCCACTAGGGGTGTTCATGGTAGGGTAACCTGACCCGTTCATAAATAACCTGAACCTGAACCTGAATATCAGGTTCAGCAATTTTACGAACCTGAACCTGAACCTGAACCTAAAGAACCTATAGGATCGGTTACCCTATTTTCAGGTTCGATTCTCAGGGTA
>JAOSBM010000001.1:8697753-8717100 GCA_027568955.1 Erythroxylum tenue
ACCAGTATAACTCGACTTGTCAGCACAAGTCGACTTGCCAGCAGTGTAAGTCGACTTGTGTGTTGGGCTTGGGGAATATCCTTGTCTTTTGTTTTTGGGTTGTTTCAAGAGCATATCCAAGTAAGGTTTAGCACCAAGTGTCAGTGGTAGGGTTTCAGCAAGGCTTAGGGCTCCGGGCGTGGGCAACAGTCAGACTCATGTCCCGGGACCGTCGGGCTCTGGGATCGGGGTCCGACATATAGACTTACAAAAATCTACATTCGGTTATATGTTTCTATTAGCTGGAGGAGTAGTTTCGTGGAAAAGTGAAAAACAGTTCGTCATTGTTACTTCCACCATGGAGGCTAAATTTGTGGCATGTTTCGAGGCCACGGTTCATGGATTGTGATTGCGAAACTTTATCTTAGTTCTTGGTTTTGTCGACAATATTACCAAACGGTTAAGAATTTATTGCGATAATTCTGTAGTCGTTTCCTTCTCTAAGAATGATAAATATTCGAAAGGTGGTGTGAAACACATAGATTTGAAGTATTTGTCTGTGAAAGAAGAAGTGCAAAAACATAAAGTATCAATTGAGCATATTGATACCAATCTCATAATAGCGGATCCGTTAACTAAAGGCTTACCGCCCAAAACATTTATTGGTCATGTTGAACGGATGAGCCTTATAGATAAGTAATTGTTAGCATAGTGTTCTGACATGTATATATACATATAATTGTCTTGCTCGAATTGTTATGACACTTGTGAATTTAATTACAGTCATATGTTTTTGCTCACTTACTTGTTATCCATATTATGTTGTATACATTAATTATTATTTGTGAGATAACAATTACAGAATTACCCACTTAAAATTTTATGAATTAAGTTGATTATGTGATACATGGAAGGAATCATGTTGTATAACTTGTGATCGCCATGATCCCATCATCTTAATTCAATTAAGGATGACTTGATCGATTCCATGTATTGTGTGCACTTAAAGTTTTATTGTTGAATCACCAAATCGTAACATGGGCCAAATGGGAGATTGTTAGATATTCAATGACCCATGTGACTTATAGATTTGAGTTCTATAAAAAGCACCCAAGATAATGGTTATTGGGTATTAAATAATGGATCTCAAATAGGTCAACGACCCTTTCCCTCTCTCTTTTAATTACCAAACGACATGATGGTTGGTGATGCTATATAAGTTTAAAATCTTATTGAATAGTAGTTCTGAACCATTGAAGTAATACATTAAAGAAAAAAGAAGAGAGGAAATCAACATCTTACGAAAAACAATCATGAATATAAGTACGATAAAAATGAATTGATCTATAAATGTCTAACACTTCAAACTCTACAATAGCTCATAGTTTTGAACTTGTGAACATTTCTCCATGTGGGAGAGCATTATCTGATTTTAAAATAACAGGGAAACCCGAGGATGAAAATTTATATAGGACAATAATACATTGCTACTGACTTTTTGGTTACATATTGTACTAGAGCGTGCATGAGTTAGGTACCCTTTTGAAATAGATAATAACTGGAAAATTGTATAACCTATTGAGTTAATAAATTCAAATATTATAATTAGAATTCTCATCAAATTATTAGTAGGACTCTTCACATAGGACATAGGACATAGGAAATCAATGATGTAATTTAATTAAACTAACAATAAACAAAACCCCAATGCTAGAGACGTAGCAACTATTCAGTATTATAATCCAATAGTTAGTGAAAATAAAGACAATAAGAGAATCTCATGCATTTGATAGGTTATAACTACTACAATAATTCTTCTTATTGCAATCTTTAAACCATGCGAGCCGCCGCAACTTGATTTCATTCTCCTTGCTCACAATTTGGAGTTTTGGAGACGAAGACAATGGTACCTCATAGTTTTGAACTTGTGAACATTTCTCCATGTGGGAGAGCATTATCTGATATTAAAATAACAGGGAAACCCGAGGATGAAAATTTATATAGGACAATAATACATTGCTACTGACTTTTTTTGTTACATATTGTACTAGAGCGTGCATGAGTTAGGTGTACCCTTTTGAAATAGATAATAACTGGAAAATTCTATAACCTATGAGTTTTTTTTATGTACTGATTGTCGAAGAATATAATTTCTCATCAGAGTCAGCTTTATGATTCAGTATCACATGGTCTGGAGTTAAACAGAGCACTGAGAATCGCCGATTAAAATTTTTGTTTGTTCTTTAATATGGAATCTTTACTTGAATCTCTAGGTGGTTGATTCTTCTGGCTGCTGCTAACAAAATACAGTTGCCAGTAAGTTGCTAGGACATTGTGGTCCTTTCCTTTGCAGGTTGAACAAATATTGGATGCCGTGAATAAATTAAGATCCTTTTCTACACACTCATGGAGAATTCAGTAAATGGACAGAATCAAGAAAAATTGGGACATAAAGGCAACTGAAAAAGCAGGTCTAGTTGGGTCTAGCTAAGATTTTGCTGATGTCACATTGGGTCCTCCATGCTTGCTTTCCGAGAAAAGAAAAGAAGAAATCTTGGAATAGCAAAAGAATCCATCTTCACTAGAATCAAAGTTGAGGAAAAATGAACACAGTTGCAGCCAATTACACGTTCAAACAAGACTTCTGGTTCTGTACTGCTATCCTGTTAAAGAAAACAAGGAAAAAGACATCTCCTTCCGTCATTGGGTCAGTGAATGAGAACTTGCCTTCTGGTTTTGTGCAACCACCAAAAGGGTAGAGAGAAGAATTGGGAGGTTTATGCCATAAATTGACATTACGGAATTCTGTTTGGAAAAAAAAAGAAGAAGAAAAGCTTGAATGATTTTTGACATAGTCAATATCCTGTTGTGAAGTAGTGTGTTTCATGTTTGTGTCTGTGTCATGTCGCGTGTCTCCGTACTTCTGAGATGCATGGTTATTGTCTTCTTGCAGTTTTTGACTGATTTGATATAATGACTTCATATTTACTTTTAAGTGACACTTGACAGCTCAATAATGGAGGATTTTGATTCTTTGGTGGACCGTTGGATCATTTGAATACTATGCTTCCCATAACAATGCTTGATTATTTGGATGGCTGTTCAATAATATCCCAAATGGTGTTAAATAATTCGGAGAAAGTATGGTCTGCATTTCTTTTGGGGATTAAGTAGTCTCTTTCACGTGAACCAATAAAGTTGATATGCTGCTGTTTTGTAAGTGTGCGAGCTAATCCCCATGAGAGTGCGCTGTAAACAACATTGTTATGCTAATAATCTCTTCTTTTGTTGATGTTTCTGTCTAGCTAATTGCTTTAAATTGAGAGGTCCTACTCCTACAAAAGCTGAATTCCTTGATACCTTTCTCCAATTTGTCGACTTGAATCTGATGAATGATGAGTTCAAGTTGACACCACAACATATGATCGCTCTGGAAGCAGAATGTGTTATCCATTTTGGTTCCATGGGATACATTTAGCTCTAACTCTTTTCTCTTTTTCTTGTGGGTACAATGGTTTTGTTACTCGGTAGCTTATTTCCCTACGACAATTTGGCATAATTCAGTTTCTATCAAATTGCATCACAACCTCAATAGTGTTACATTTACTTACGAAATCATCCTTTTAGGACAAGGGATAAGGTTGCAGACAACTTGCTTCAATTAAAAAGCAAGACTAAGGTGGTCCCCGTTTTACAGACTTTCCAGCCAACGACCTTGAGAAGACATTCACAGGAGCAATATGTATCTGTAAACTACCTTCTTGGGAGCTATCTCTTTCCAGTGTTATCTTATAATATATGCCCAAAAACATGCAAATATTCCGTCGCCTCTATTCTCAGCTCAACCAAACAAATGATCCAATTCCAAGCAATGTCCAACCTTTCTTCTACTTATGGTTTTCTGTAGGGAAGAATATGGATAGAAAAGAAGTGGCAGATAGTATGAAAGACAAATGGTTGGGTGGGATTTGAAGTTTGAACATGGAAATTAATTATGCCAAAAGTTTTGTCTTCTATCGAAAGAAAGACTAAAAAAATAAAAAGGCATGAGAAATTTCTTGTTTGCTTGGACTTTGGACTCATTATGCGCATGCAGTTCATAGTTCAGACTAAAGTTGAGAGCAAGAAAGCAAAAAGTCCTCATTGGCAGGCAAGGGAGAAAGACGGTATGTAATTAAACTATGATATCTATCTGTGGAAACGTCTTGTACAACTCATGGAATTAGTCATCTTTTATGTTCCAATTAAGTCTTTCATGTGACTAATTGGAGAATTCTTCCATGAGCTTACGATGTTTGGAATTGAGTGGATTAATCTCATTTTTCTCATCTATTCATTAATTCTTCTAGATGTACAAAGACAGACCACTCCTAATCATGATAAACAACTTGTTGATTATTACAGTAATATTAATACCGGAGAAGAGATTGATGGCTTAACTTCAATACCGATGGCCTGTAACTGTCAATACCTACCCGGTCTGGAGTGTATATGTATTATACTGAAAAATGATAACGTTCTTACAGGAATAAAAGAACTGCAAATATTTTAAGCTTCCTTCCAGTACACAATCCGACTTTCCGGTGGGAGAGACATTTCAGTTTCTCACTTTAGTTAATACCTAACAATAAGTCATGATTCCACAAACACATTGTCTGTCAAACTTGTGGTCCAAAAATGACAGGCATCGTAACGTTGCTACATGTGAAATCCATCATTAAATCTGCTAATCTTGGTTGGTTAGCACGTAATCATGTAGCTAATAATTTAAAACATGCCTATCTATCTGTACATGAAAAGGATTTGTATTAACATAAATTGAGATTTGAATTTGAACCTCTCAAGCCAACTGGAAACTTTTAGATTTCAACTATTTGTGCCGGACTTATTTATTCTTCGCCACCTTCAATATGTGCAACAAGTTCAACCCTTGTGTTTGAAAATTTGTCCCGAGGAACACAGTCTACTAGAGGACCAACAAGTTGCTGAGGAACTTTGTACCACTACTAGGCCTCTGTTTCCCGCTGTCGTTCTTTTCTGATGATGAAATTGAAGAGGAAACATGAGTACGCACAATTAGGCCTTATTCATACGTGGGTCAGCCCATGCCTTTTCAAAAAATCTGTACATATCCGTCCACAACATTTGCAAGAGTACATTTATGCAGAACTCTTAATTCTTGTTCGGTAACTTGTATTCCCTAATTCAAAAGTTTAAGTCAATATTGAACTTTTATTCCTAAAGAGAGGTGTGGGTATAAGCTGATAGGAATAAGGGATGAGATATATTATTAAAATATTATCAAGTTACTATCAATATTAATATTGATTCTTATGTATTACAATCTTTTATATTAATTTCTTTAATTAATTATCTTATTTTGTGTCATTGATACTTTTATTTTATTATAAAATAATTTATAATTATTTAAAAATTAATAATTTTATAGATCATTGAAATTTTTTTGATTAACTATTTATAAAATATAAAATATTTTAATTAATCATTTACAAAAATAAATTATATAATAACTAAATATTAGTAAAAAATCTCTGATTATCATCTTTAATATTTAATACCAAATATTAGCATAATTATTAACTTTGTTTAATACCATACTAGACATGCATAACCAGCAATTTCATTTATATTATAATTCTCACTTTTTATTTCCATTCTTACTTTTGTAATTATGATTCATTTATTACTGGTTACCAAATTAGCCCCTAGGACTCAACTTGGTAATTAGTAATGTAGGATAATATGAAAAAAATAAGCCTATCTATACAAAGTTGATCAATGCATGCAATGTCAAGATCAACAATCATGCCATTAAGATGTTTTATTCGAAGGCTCTTTAATCATTCTTAATTTGTGCCTCCTTAGTAGATATGATAATAAGTTTAACAATGTCATAATAATTCTCCTCCTTCTTGTTCTTAATGCATACCGTAAGTATAGAAAATCATAATGTTAAGGTGTGCAACCATAACTGTCATTTAATAGTAATAGTAATAATAATAATAATAATAATAATAATAATAATAATAATAATAATAATAATAATAACTATGAAATATATTAAAAATCAAAACATTCAATGTCATTAACCATATTATGATTTAGGCATATATATAAACTGATTTCATAAAAAATGAATATAACCCTCTAAGTACAAAATACCAACAGATTCACAAACCTTCTGTTGATGGTTAAAATGAACTAATAAATAGAAAATCTCTAAAATGTGAACAACAAAAGGTGACACAAAATAATTCCCTATCCACATAGTTTATACCTATGTTTTCAGTGTTATTTATAAAGATGTCCATTAAACATATCCATGCCTATATTCTAAGGTACACGAATGAGGCACATCCAATGCTGAGACACAACAGTTTGCCTACAGAAAATTCATCTTTATCATAACTTTATCATCATAAGTAAACAAGTAAAATGAATAAGCATTCTATCCTTGCCTATGTCCTATAAACCATCTAAGTACGATTTGCATTTGGGAAGCTTCACAAATTGGTAAATCATCTTGCCAAATGTGACCTTGTAAAAACCATGTAGTTCTACTGCACATTATACCTATTAAGAAACTAAAATTCACTACCTTTTTCAATGATCAAAATATGAAATGTACAAATTTTATAAAACATTTGTAAACTTTCTACTAGAGATTTGTAAAAACTATACAATGTAATCATAATTTCTTTAATAACTCGATAATTATCCTTTAAATGTATCTTCTTAAATAATTCTTTACTTTTCTGCTCAAGGAAAGGAAGGCATCCAATAGAGCTTTCTATAAAATAAAAATAAAAATCAACGGAAGACAAGGATGGTGAAGAAATAAGTGAAAAGGAAGAGGAATTGGGGTATGCTAGAGGCTTTTACTTTCCAGCTACTCTAGCACCTATTAATTTTAAGAATTTTTACAAAAAATTGCATAGTCAAAACTATTGTTTTAGTTTGAGTTAAATCATATAATATAGTGTAGTTGCAATAAAAATTTAGTAGTTGGAATAAATGAATTCAAAGGTCCTAAATTTAACTATACTTAAGACAAGTGTTTAAGTAATATGCACACCTAGTAAAGCAATAGCCAATTGATGTTACATCCACTGATACTAGCCTTTTCAAGAGCAAACTCTATGACAATGATGATAAAGTTATGATAAAGATGGAATAGAAAAAATTGAAGTAAGAGCTTGATAAAAAAGAAAGATTTCAAAAGCGATAGACAATTATTTGTCTCTATTTATATATCTATATTTAGTGTATTTTGCTCGTTATATAAGAGTTTTATAGTATTTTTGGTACTTAATTAGCTTCAAGTGTGTTTTTAGATGACAATTGCCTTCATAGATCAAGAAGAGATGTATTCGGGTAAAATTGTGGTATGGAATGGAAGAATTGGAGCAATTGTGGACTTACACGACTGTGTATAGTGACTGTGTAAGTCTTTGTAAACGTGTGGATCTTTAAAGATACATTTCTTGCATATGTGGAGTTACACGCCCATAAATGTTACTTGTATAAGTGTCTGTAGCCGATTAAAGTCACGAATTAAGATGTTTTTGGAGGTATATGATCACCTACACGATCGCGTATATCCTAGAGACCCTAGTTCGTTGATACATATGGATAATAAGAAGGCTACTAATAGATGCTTACTGGACGATAATTATACACCCTTATTTAATACTTTTTACTTTTTATTCAATAGTTTTGTTGTATGTTTGGTACTTAATTCATTCTAAGTGCATTTATAGGTCATAATTGCCTTTATAGACTAAAAGGAGAAGAATTCAGATGAAATTGTGGCATTGAACTAATATTTGGAGCAAATAATAACCTACATAATCATTTATTATGTAAGTCTCTGTAAATGTGTGAAGATTGAAGAATTTAGTTATTGTCACGTGGTATTACACATCCATTTATGTTGATATACAATGATGTGTATGTTACTCGTGTAAGTCTCTATGGCTGTGCGAATCGTGAATTAAGGTATTTTTGGAGATACAAGGGCACTCATATGACCGTGTAAGTTGATCTTGTATAACCTAAAACCTAGTTTTATAAAAGGATATGAGAAGTGGCAAATAAGGAGAGCTGAGTTTTTAAGAGATTTTAAGTCATGAGATACATTCAGATGCGATAATTCTGATCAAGAGGTAATTGTTCTAATTAAGTGACAATGAAAATACGAAGAATATGTCAAGAGATCCGATAGAAAGCTACATCCAATCCAAACTTGAAAGAAGATTCAATATAAGAGAAAAGGAGATTTAGAATTATGATTTCTTTGTTTTCTATTAATTTTTCTGCATATTTGTTATTGATTTCATTTTTTATGAGTAACTAAACTTGTTTAGTGTCTTGGTGTGATAAACCCTAGTTTATGATAATAATATAAGTTAATCTTTTATTCAATGCAATTATATTGATTGATTTACTGTGATTCAATTATGCATTTTATTTTTTTCCTAATATATCCATAATATTAATGCATGATTTGATTTTATATGATTGAGGTTGAAAAATCCTCTTGTATGAATAGATCTACCATGATTGGAAGGAGTTACATGCAAACCTAGAGATAAGCCGTATAAATTCTCTAAATTAAGGTCAAACCTAATAGCAAAATTCATAAATCAATAAAGCAATCCTAGGGGTTTTAACTAGAAAGATTTCTGTTAATCAATTGATGGATTAGTTGTTAATAGTCTTCAGAAAGATATTAACATAAGATAAGAATTTGTACAGTCTAATATACAATAATATAATTGCACGATAAAGGATTAATATTTAATTATTCTTAAGGGGGTTCATTACCTGAACATTATTATTTGATGTTGATTTTTCTATGTACTTTCCTCCATCTTGCGTTAAGAATTTTTTTAATTCTTATTTTGTTTATTTAGTTTAGTTTTTAATTAAAAACCAAAAATTTGATTCATAGGTTTGATAATAGAAAAGGGTAATTACTAGTAGTCTTTATGGGATAGACTCGTACTTGCTTGTGCTAACTACAGCTACACCGTGCACTGACAGTAATTTTAAATATTGATATAAAACAATATCAATCAAGTTTTTAGCATTGTTGTCGAGGTTTGTAATATTAGGAAAACCTAGCTTTTATTAATCTAACCATTATTTTTGTATTTATTTTCTTTTCTTTTCTTTTCTTTTTGACTTATTCATTTAGTTATCTTTTGTTCCTCTCTACTTTAAATCTGAGTGTGCGGTTTATTGTTAGGATTTGAGATTCATCACCACAGCCCCAACTCACAATGGAAGGATAGACGACAGTATTCTTATAGGAGTTATGATATGCCATCGCTTATGGTAATATCACAGTTTTGGAAAGAAAGGTTTAGTGACAAGTTTTCAGAAGCTCAACTGAATTCCATGTTGTGTTGCAACATTTGTAGGAGTAACCATTATAGTCATGAATGTTAGACCCCAAATTATATGCGGCAAAAACCAAGCGCACACAACCAACCTTAGATTACACCATAAGAGAATACTTATCATTCAGAGTGGAGCAACCCTCATGCTTATAAATGGAATGATTATGCTTCGATTAAATATTTACAACAATAGCAGCAAGAAGAAAGTATTATAGGTAATTTGTGGAATAACTTGCCAAACGTGAATTCGAAGAGAGATTTTCTTTAATTTTCTTTAATTAAATACATTTAGCATAATAAAACATATTATTTGAGCTTATTAATGCCTCAGAGTGAAAAAGAGACAAAGGTTAATTTTAAGAATGAAGTTGCATTCCATGAAGATGAGGGGTTACTACTACTTTAGAAGAGAAGGAAGAATAACTGATAGAGGACGTAGAGGAAGAAGAAGAAGTGGATACCTCTTTTAAAGAAGAGGAAGTAGAGAAATGAAAAAAGATGATTGAAGAAGAAGAAGAAAAAGAAGAGAAAGCCTTTGTCTAAGAAGAGAAAGTAGAAGAGTGGATAACGGAGATTAAGGAAGAACAAGAGGAGGGTCCAATTGAGGAAACTAATTATGAATCATTGGTAGTCACCTTGAGTATGAAGGGTTCCCACTTCCCAAAAGACAAACTATTTGAGTCAACTAAAAATTTAGGGAGTTTTATTATTTCTTACTTTATTAACATTTTGTTAATAAAAAGGGCATTAATGCAGTTAAATAGATTTATAAATTTGATACATTATGTCTTTATTATTATCTTACAACATATGACTTATTTATAGGCAACAAAACTCCATATGTAGAGAAACGAGTTGAACTAAACTACTAATTATAGACCCATGTTGATGGTAAATATGAAAGGGTAAATTGAGCTAATGATGTTAGATAAGTGTTGCATGGGAGGCAACCCATAAATTAGGATAGATTTCATTTTTATTTCATTTTGTTCCCATTTCTTTGTGTTAGCACTTAGCATATGACTTTATCTTATGTTATTTTATGTTATATTATTTTCATATTCTTTATTATTATTTTAATTTTCTTTTATCTTTTTATCCCTTTTATTTATATTTTGCTAGGATTTTTGTATTTAGTATCGGATGGATTCCTCAGCTAAATCAGAATTATGAAATTCTTATTCCTCAGGGTAATACCAAATTCCTACACTTTTTCTTACTTTTTAATCTGATATACTTATATTGTGTATATTAAGGATAACAAACAATTTTAAGTGTGGGGAAGGAGACTGTAAATTTCTATGCTTATTATAATCTTTTTTGTTAAATCTTATTAACTGATATCTTCAATTAGTTGAAGTCTGTCCATAAATACTTGAGATCATAATTGATTATTGAATTGAATTAGTATACAAAAGGATGAAAGTTAAAATAAACTTGCTTTTATAAGTTATATTGTTAATAGTCATGAAGATAGTTAACTTTAATAAAAATTGCATATTATTTACATATAGAAGACAATTTTTTAATGAACATTTGACCTTATGACCAAATACATCAACTTTTAAGCTATTTTGTCCTTCCATGTGTGTTATCATGCATAGTTAAATGATTCTAGAAATAGCTTTTATTATACATATTAGGACTATATTTGTTAAATTAGAAGCATTAAAGTAAAAAACACACTTAGATTCAAAATTTATTTAGCCTGTTTTCTTGAATTACCTTACCATATCTTATCCCTTAGGAGTAACCAATTTTGAGCCTTAGCTTTTTCATTGAGTATAACCCCATTAGTAACCTTTATCCTATTTTTCTTGAAGCCTTTTTATTAATTTGAACCCTGAATGTTATTTACATTACTTGATTGTTTGAAATTTGAAAATCTGAAAGCTCCAATATTTCTTTAATTGTGGTACTTGATGAATGCTCGAAAAAAAGTATGTCACGAGTATAGAAAAATGTATAGTACCAATGGATTTATAATGCAAGGACCTATATATTGTGAAGTAAGAATTTTTTTTGCAATGTTTCCTTTGTAAATTTCCTTCAAATTTATCACACTTTTATTATCCCAACATACCTTACCTATGCCCTATTAAACCTTATAAAGACCTTTAGATTTTTTATTTTAGTTTGCTTATAAGTGGTGGAGATATGATAATATTGCAAGCTTATAGTTAAAAGTTTTGCTATGCATTGATTTGAGAGTTTGATACTTTTTACCCTAAAAATCTAAGTGCATTGAGAGAAACCTTGGTGAGGGTGTAAAGATTTACGATTTTGATTCCAAAAAGATTATTGATGTGATTACTAGTGATATTGACTTGTGAAGATAGTTTTAGGATAACATGATCTAATGGTATAATAATTTGATTAATATGATATGATAACTTAGAGTATAGATGGATATATTGAGATTAATAAAGGATGGGTGTTTTTAAAGTTAACAATTTAGATTATAATTTGCTTGAAGACAAGCAAAAGGTTAAGTGTGGTGATGTTTGATAGATGCTTATTTGAGAATAATTATACACCAATATTTAACATGTTTTACTTGTTATTCAATAGTTTTGTTGTATATTTGGTACGCAATTCACTCTAAGTGCATTTTTAGGTCATAATTGCCTTCATAAAATAATTTGGATGCAATTCTGGCATGGAACAAATATTTAAAGTAACTAAGGACCTACATGCTGTGTACAGTGACTGTGTAGGTCTCTATAAACATATGAAGATTGAAGAATTTTAGTTCTAGTTGAGTGGAGTTACATGCCCATGTATGTTGATATACACGATCATGTATGTTGTTCGTTTAAGTCTTTGTGCCTGTGTGAAATAGCAAATTTATGAGATACACAGTCACTTACATGCCAGTTTAAGTTGATCATGTATACCCCAGAATCCTTAATTTTATAAAAGGAAGTAAGCGAAGGCAAATAAGGAGAGTTGAGTTTTAAAGGAATTTTAAGTCATGAGACACATTTAGAGGTGCTAGTTCTGATCAAGGGACGAGAAAAACATGAAGAATAAGTCAAGAGATCTTATAGAAAGCTACATCCAATCCAAACTTGCGAGAAGATTCAATAAAAGAGAAAGGGTGACTTAGAATTATGATTTCTTTGTTTTTTATTAGTTTTTCTGCATGTTTGTTATTGATTTCGTTTCATATAAGTAACTAAGCTTGTTTAGTGTTTAGGTGTGATGAACCCTAGTTTGTGATACAATATGATTTAATCTTTTATTAAATGCAATTATATTGATTGATTTATTGATATTCAATTATGCATTTTATTCTCGTTGTAATATATTTGAAATATTAGTACATGATTTGATTTCATATGATTAAGATTGATAAATCCTCTTGTATGAATAGATATACCATTATCGGAAGGATTTGCATGCAAACCTAGTGAAAGGTCGAAATAAATCCTCTGGATTAAGTTCAAACCTAATAACGGAATTCATAAATCGATAAAGCAATCCTAGGGGTTTTGACTAGAAAGATTTATGTTAATCAAATAATGGATTAATTTTTAATAGTCTTGAGAAAGATATTAACATAAGATAGGAATTTCTATGGCCTAATAATTAATAATATAATTGCATGATAAAAGGTTAATATTTAATGATTCTTAAGGGGATTCATCACTAGATACTATTATTTGATATTGATTTTTCTAGGTACTTTCCTCTATCTTGCATTAAGAATTGTTTTAATTCTTAGTTAGTTTATTTATTTTATTTTTTAATTAAAAACCAAAAATCTAATTCATAGGTTATAAGATAGAAAAAGGGTAATTACTAGTACTTATAGTCTTCGTGGGATCGACCTGTATTTATTTGTGTTAGCTACAACTATGTTGTGTACTTGTAGTAATTTTAAATATTGATATAAATCAATATCAATCAGCTACATCAATAGGGATACTAGAAGTGACAAAGAGAGGCAACAAGAGTCATCAGAGATATCTAAAAAGGAAGAGTAAAAAGTCAAAAATATTTTACACATAATAAAGAATAAAGAAGAAGATCAAATAGTGGAAACATCAAGTTAATTCAAACCTTCCAAAATTTGCATATCAAAGCTTTCAAGCTTATTCATTAGTTTCTTATTCTTTCCATTATCTTGAATGTCAATTATTATTGTGTTTTGGACATGATTTTGGGATTTTAAACCTATATTAGGGTTTATTATTAAATTGTTTTGTTAACTTTTATCTTGTTAAAATCAATATATGATGCTTTGTTGTATTTGTCATACTTACACTTGATAAGGAATCGAGAGACTGAATCAAAGTTATATGTTTTAAGTTGCCCTAGAAGAGTTGGTACCTTAATAAACTAAAAAACATCAAATTAATAAACAATTGAAAAGAGATCTAAATTGTAAGTTAATTATCCTTAGATTGCTTCAAATCCAATTGAGTAGTTATGAGTAGTTTTGTGAATTGAGAGGTTGCAATTCAACTTTTATCTATTTCAATGGGGATTATATGGTTAGATCTCAAGAGAGGGTAATCAAAACCTTAGGAAAACTATGATCAAGCATTACTGGATTAACAAGATGAAGGAAAGATAAAACAAGGATAAAATAACCCTTAAGTTTCCATTATTGATTAACTTTACTCTTATTGCTATCTTTACTGATTTAGTTATTAAGTTTCATTAGTTTATTTTAACTTCAGTTAATTAGTTTTAGTTTCAATTAATTCAATCTTTTATTACCTTAAAAAAAGTACATTCAAATTTTTAGGTGACTAATTCAATCCTCGTGGGAATGATATCTTTTATACTACAATATATGATTCGTATACTTGCGATATTGCATACTTTAAAATGAGCAAATAGAAAGCACCTAGATTAAAATTTTGATAAGTTACTACTAAGTTTGTTTTGAAGAATTTTTTTATTATGGTGAAAGTAGAGTTATAGAATTGTAAGGTATTATATAAAGGGGTGTGACGGTTAGAAAGGGTTTTTGACTTCTACAAAATTTCATTATGTCAATATATATCTACTTAAGAACTTTTGACTTAAGTACTTTGTTTAATTCAATTAAAATTATGAGAATAAAATTGAGCCAAAACATGAATTAGGTTTTTATAATTCATACTAACAAGTAATTGAAATATAATAAAATCATCACGCTATAAATAATATAATCATTCAAGTAAACAACATAACACTAAATATGAATCTATCATAAAATGAAAAATAGAGTTAAAAAGAAGTTTAGAACCGTAAAAACTAACTTAGGGAGATATGTTGAGAAGCAACCAACAAGGAAGAGAGAATAGAGAGGTTCAATTAAGAAGAAAAGCAAAGAAGAACAGAGAAAAGAGATAAGTTGTGTTGAATGAATATGAGAGTAAATATAATTTTATTCGCGCAACTGTTTATTTAATGTTCTTGATATTTGATTCCAAGTTAAACCTATACCCTCCTTAGGAATAAAAATTTAGGATTATTTAAAATCCATTCCAGATTTACCATTCCTTACCTTATCTATTGCTAGTAACCAACCAATTAAAAATCAAAAAATCAAAGTTCCATTCCATTCCTACCACTTCATTACTGTTTACCAAACAAGTCCTTATATATTTATATAAAAAAGTAAATAAACATAAATTAATTTGGATTTAGTTCTCCCTATGGGTATCATATGAGGAGATTTAGACATTGTCCATCCTTTTACTAAGATTTGCATAAAAACGAATATTTGCATCCTTTTATGAAAAATATAAATATACTTGTATCTTTTTTTCTCATTAATTTGCCTTTTCTCCCATACAGAAGGAGATTAAGCCAAAGCTCTTCATTATCATCATCTTTTTCTTTATCAACATCGCTCACAGGCAAATCATCATCTTTTCATATAATAAACAATTAAAATAGAATAAATAATTTAAAAATAAAAATACAACTATTTATATAAATGACCTAAAATAATTTCTTTACGTTCATCAAACTTTAAAAAGTAATAAGAAATTCTATTGGATTAGGTCTGAGTGAAGTACAAGATGGCTTACCATTTTTTAGTAAAATAGATGCAGACTTTAAAGACATTTTAGAAATAGGAATACCTAAAAGATCTTTAGCTAACATACCCAAAGTAGGGAATATTTTAGAAGTCACATTCCAGTTTCTAATTTATTAATGTCACTATTTGGATACATAACATACTTTTTAAATAAATATTTAATTTAGATTGCTCAAGTTTAAGATGGAATATTAACCTTAAATACTTTTTGTAGTCAGATTCTTGAGAATCTCCACTTCCTTTATTATTATTCAAACTAGTATAAGATTCAGTATTTAAAGTGTTGTTATCTTTTCCATTACTTTTTGTAACATTGAAAAATCGTAAGTAAGGTCTTTTTCACTTTTTGAATAAAATTAAATATAGTATAATTATCATAAATTACATAGTAGCAAAAGTGATGATAAGTCAATATATAGCGAGGTTCTAAAATAGTAACATATGATAGTAATAAAGACTAATCTAACCAATACTTGCCAAATTTCTTATGCATCTTATAGATCATACTAGCCATAAATGGTGAAGGGTTTTCTACATCATCTTTCAAATTTTTTTGAAATTTTCATACGCCATTAAAGTAAAACATTTGATGTTGGAAATTTTGAATGGGAAAAGAATAATGTCACATTATAAAATATTTTTAGCAACTTATGCAAATCAAAAAATTCTTTATCTAACCGCATCTAATGAATCAAAACATAATTGTAATATAAAGCATGAACGATTATAATATAGGTTGAATTCCACATTATGCATACATTGCTCTTTAATTTCTTCATCACATTCAACTGAAAAATTTTAGAAGCCATCTCATAAACTTCTTAAGTTTTGGGATAGACTTATTCAAATGCTTGAATCCATTTTAGGTTTGTACAGAAACAGTGCCAATTATTTTTAGTCCTACTTGCATAATAAGATTTAGAATGTGACAAAGACGTCTAATCTGAAAAAATTTTCCATTGCAAAATAGTGATTTACTTGTATTAAGGTGAAAACTGAGAAACTTGACCATATGTTCATTATAACAAACATTGTTTAAAGAGATTGATAAAATCTTTTTATCAACCTTCCATTGAGCTATTTAAAGCTACTTCATTCATAATTGATAATCCATTTAAAGGAGGTTTTAGAACCTTAAAAAGAATTATCCTTTTCTACAACTTCCACTTGTTATCAACAAAATGAGTAGTAAGGCATGCATATTCATCCTTTGATAGTTTATTCTTACAATTATTAGAATTCAAGCAAATATGATTAAGAGATTTTAATAATTCTTTCTACATTAATTCTCTTTCCTATTTAATATAAGACATTATATATCACATTTTCATGTAACCTTGCTATATTATATGAATCCTTAAAAGAATGTAACTTTGGTAACTTGTCTCTTTTATTTTTCAAAAATTATAAAAAATTGACATTACATTATATGTGTATTTCAGCTTCATCTTTATATGATTTTTTAAACCTTCCAACAATTTGGTTTTGTTTCTAATAATTTGTTTCATGTATGAGTACTTTTCATCATATAGCATTGCTTTAAGCCAAATTTTATATGAAAATATTCAACATTAGAAACATGAACTTTCATCGCCTTATTTGGTTCAACAAGACTAAGTGTTTTTGGTGAATCAATCATTGTCACTTTTTCCATAAATCAACTAGTCCTTGATAATTAAACAAAGACACAAAGCATACTTTTGTTCTACCTATTCATGTGGTGGTTCTTGTAGATGATGACTGAGAAGACATTTAGTCATAGTTACACAGTTTACAATTGTATTAATCATTGTTATATTGAAAAATAAGAAGGAATCCCAAATTATTGATTTCTACTAAAAAAAATTTGATTGTTAAACCACTCAAAATAAAAAGACAAATCCTTTCCTACAATTGCATATTCTAAACTAAAATCTAAAGATTTTAAGTAAAGACTATCATTTCCTTATTTAGTTTTAGTTTAGAAAACTAATAATCTTTAAGATGTATACAACAACAACAACAACAACAACAACAACAACAACAACAACAACAATAACAATAACAACAACAACAACAACAACAATATCAACAATCCAGTAAAATTTCACTGAACGCGGAGTCTGAGAAGGTCTAGTAGTGGGCAACCTTACTCCTAACTAGTAGAAAGACATTTAAGATGGAAATGAATTATAATTCACTAACAAAGTATTTGTATAAAGAAAGTAAAAAAATATAAAACTCTTACCTATAAAGTTTTATGTCTTTTATTCGATTCCTTTATCTAGAATATGAATAAATAATTTTAAGTTAACATATATTTAGGATATTTATAAATATAAGTTTGGATGAGTTTTTAAAGTTTTTTTTATATAAATTAAAGTTGAGCCATAACTTTTTAGGCCTAATTTTTAAACTCAAATTCAATCCATAAGTTGATTTTCAAAATCTAAACTATCTAATTTTTGGGTTTAACTATTGGGGTTATATAACCTAAGTCAATTTGGGCAGGTTTAGTCTCCAAAATTAATGTATTATTTTGTTTATACCGACCAACGCTGCATGACACAATCTTATTCTATTTATATAGTTTAAAACACTATAATCGACAATCTATAAACTCATATATATATTTTAACATGTAAGATTCTTCCTTCAACAATGACCTCCTTCTATAAGTTCATAATATTATATATTTAACACCTTTTAAAGGTGTCTCCATAATTTTTTAAACATTTACATACGTTTAGAATCTTAACCCAAATTTAAAATTTTAAATACACACATATATGTAATATTCATTAAGAATGAAAATAAAATAATATAAATATAAATGGCTATAATCTAATAAGATAACTTTTGCAAATATTTAAGAGGACAATCGATTAATCAATGATTGTCCTATTTACACAAATATAGACTAGGAGACATTTTCTTTATATCTCCTTTTTCTACTTAAGAACAACAAAAATGGTTAGAATCCAATAAAATTGCTTTTGTAATGGCTACTATCAATTGCTCATTCAATCAAATTAATTAATTCAAAATTTTGAATTACAATTTTATATAAACATAAGTTGATATGTTACAAGCAGGAGAAAAGGATTGGGATAAGGTCAAAAGCAGGCTAAAGTTTCCATCTAATCATGAACTGTTTTAGAAGGATTAGGAAATCGAATCATCACCCAACTCCGTATTGCCGGATACCTACTGATAAGTAAAGCCACTGCACCAATTGTCATAAACCATAAAAGATGCCACAAGGTTTTTTTACCACCATTTTAGGGAGGTAATCACTACAAGAAAAATACCCGTTCAGCGACGTTTTAAAAACGTCACAAATGTTCAAAAAACGTCGTAGATTGTTATTTTTGACGTTTCCTAAAATGTCACAACAAACGTCATTGAAGGTGGAGTAAGGAAACGGTTTCGGCGACGTTTTATGGAAAACGTCGAGGAAACCTTGCCTATTTTATGACGTTTTGAAAAACATCATAAAAGGTTAAGAGAATGGGCAACGTCTGGAGTAAACGTCATGGAAACCATGAAGCTTTGTGCGACGTTTATTAGACGTCGATGTAGGTTGACAATCGGTGACGTTTGGGATTAAACATCACCGATTATTAGTTATAAAATTTATTTATTTAAATATATTTAAATAAATTTATTTAAATAAATTTTCAATTTTATATAATTAAATTTGTGTGATTGATCCGAAAATAATAATAATTGTGAGAATTATTAAAATTAAATTTGAATTTTTATTTGAATCTGAATATGGTTTTAAAATTTAATTTTAATTGAATTATTATTCTAATTTAATAATTAAGATTTGAAAGAAAAATTATTAAATCTTATTTATTTAATAACTATTTAATATTATATATGGAATTTTTTATTTAATAATTCATCAATTTGTTG
>JAOSBM010000001.1:8800594-8813114 GCA_027568955.1 Erythroxylum tenue
TCAAATTCTCTGATCAAGTTGAGCATTTGCATTCCTTTGATTCTTTCGTTTCCTGCATATTCCTCTTTTAAGAAATCCCAAATTTCTTTGCTCGTCTTGAGCGTCATAATTCTGGAAAAAAATTGTTGGCGTGACTCCTGAAAACAAGCACGCTTTTGCTTTTGATTTCCTCTGTTTCTTTTCTTTATGGATTTTGATTTGAGCCACCGTTGGATTTGCAGGCAAATCCAGAACGTCGTAGTCTTCATTTACAGCTTCCCACAAGTCATTTGCTTCAAGAAAGGCCTCTATTCGAACAGCTCAACTTAGATAATTTCTTCCATCAAACACTGGCAGAGTAATGACAGTGAACGATGATTCTGAATCCATTGTCGTGTGTTTTTTTATTTGTGGTGTGGGAAAGCGTAGAAAAGGTTATGGGTTATGGGTTATGGGTTATGGGTTTGTGAGTTTAGAGGTCCCTTAAGATCAAGAGAGCTCTGATACCAATTGTTGGTTTTTTATTTATAAGAAGAAGATATATGGAGAAGTTTCTCATTTATTTCATATCAACTTTGGATTTAAATAGCTGAAAAAGCTAACAAAAATTAAGAAAAATAAGCTATCCTAATCATGATCCCTAAGAATCACATAACAATAACAATCCCTTTAGAATAGGATTACACATTGACTTAACTTTTATTTAAAATGAAAAACATAACAAACACATGCATAAATTTAAAGCAAAATATTCTAACATGCATGATACGTTATATAAATTCAGGTAAGTTTACATGCCTAAGATGCACCATAATGATTGATCTCATTCGTAGTTCCAATTTCTTTCCATATCACAGGGATTGCATTTTGTTGCTCCGGTCTTCTACAAAGGATGATAATGAAGAATACCTGGATTGCAACTCTTCATGTCAAGTTCAGCAATTTGCTTTTACGCTAATTACAATGTTTCAGAGGAAAATGAACTACACTACTGCCAGCCTTTAGTAATTCAGAATACACACACTGCTACCCCTTTCCAACAATCGGATTACAATCAGTCAAATGAAGAACACCAGAAATTACAAGAAAATTGCAAGGTGGCAGAGAGGAGGGCCGCTTTCTAAGAACAAATCTTGCTGTTCCAAATTCAGAAAACCATTTTTCATGCTTCTCAATGTCTGCTTGGGAGACACTTGCGTGTACCTTCTTCGAAGCCTCCTCAAAATCACACATTGCAACTGGATCCTTTCAGATCTCATCCTTAGACATGTTCATGTTTTTCAAGAAAGCATCACGGCACACATCTGTATCCCTCTATCCGACGAGCTACTTCAGCAATGATTACGTCAGCAGCTACCTAAAAATAGCAGCATCATTGGTCAAACACTAGCATTAAGGCAAGCACGCTAAATGTTCATCAGGTTGTTTAATGTGAAAGGAGATTCATAACAGAAGAATAATTGTTTTCAATACTATGGCCTTCAAATAAGTGTCTGTAAGCATTTTGCAAACATACCTCAACAGTTTTCAAGTCAACGTTGATAAGTGCTTTACGACTCTCAAAATTTGGAAGTGGAATATAAATACGCTTTTCCAACCTCCTCCTGTATTTGTCACACTAAATTAAACAAAGCAAGAACCATTAACCTGATGAGCTGCATAAATGCGTTTCCATCAACCCACAACCCACTGGTCATTCCAAACATTTTACAGGCCAGAATAAAGTAAAAAAGAAGGATCCCAATGAATTAGCAATATATAAATATGAAAACTTTAAAAGTATATTTTTATTATTAAAATTTAACATCCATACATTAGTGATTCAAGTCACAAGTCTCCGTACTCAACAAAACACTAAATGATCATAACAACAACTAACATCATGCAAATGTCAAAGTTAATAAAATTACCAAAAATAGTAACAACAATAACAAATAATAGTAGCAGCAAGCAACCGAACAACAATCTCAGATTGCAAAACTCTAAGAGAATTGTGCTAACTAGCACACAAATGATTATGAAAAATAATGTCTTTGCACATTTCTAGACGCAAAATTATTAATAATAGTATCAAGATTAATATTGTCCAACATATCGTTTTCAATACATAAAATAACTAAATCATTCAACTTTTCTTATAACATTAATGATCACAAGTAGGTTTTCAATACTTTTAACTTTGAAAAAGTTCTCTCAACTGATATTATAAGTACAATCAATAAAATCCAATAATCAATTGAAATGTTTGGATAATAATCTACAGCTTTAACAAATTTAAAAATTTCAACTGATGACATTAACTCATTTGTCAAAGTCATTTGCAACACTTTAAATTAAAAAAAAGTCATCTAAATCCACATATGACTCATTATTATGAGAAAAAATAGTTGTAAAATTTGTGTAATATTCTCTTGGTTTATTATCATCCAACGATCTCAACTTCTTTGAATCAAATATGAATCTAAAAATACTTTCAAATGTCGTTAATTGTTCAATTATATTCTTTAACGAAACAATTGTCATATCCACAACAACTAAAAAGTAACTAATTTTAAAGGAACATCAGCTAATTGTGTTTCTCTGTCATGATTATTTTTATCAAATTGTCTTTTCCTAATAATACAACGTTTAGTTGAAAATGTAGGCTCTATATTCATCTCATGTGCAAGACTTTTGGAATATTCATACTAGACACAAACCCTCCGTTTCTATAATTCTCAAAAAATCCCATCACATTTTCAAATTGCTATATTGTAGCATTGATGCACATAGATTTAGACTACAAATTTTTACTTAACATATTAAAAGTAAACAAAACATCATATCAAATAACCATACCAAGTAAAAACTCAAAACTCTCAAGTACTAACCAAACTTTCTACTTCGCTTTTTGACTTGGCATTATCACAAATCTAGATAATTCCATCAAAGCCAATCTTATTTGAGGAGCTTGAGCTTTAATACTTTTTATTCTACTCTCCCAATGAGTGTTAGATAACGATTTCATAGTTAAGCCCAAAATATTATCAAGTAAAACTTTCCACCTTTTAGAAGAAATTGAAAATAATGCATATATGTATTGCATAAATCCCAAAAATGAAACAAGTTTAACATAAGAATGTGTCATACCCCTAAGATTAAGATTAAGATTATGACAAGCACATGACATATATAATGCTCTTGAATTTATTTCAAATAATTGCTTTTGAACTCCTTAGTGTTTTTCCTTCATATTAGAACCATTGTCATAACCTTGACCATTATATTATGAAAATTAGGATCAAGAGACTTAAATGAATTCAATATTTTATTGAAAAGCCTCAATTTAGATTTATCATCTACCTTTAAGAACTTTAAAAAATACTCGTCTATTTTTATTTTTTCATTTGACATATTCACACATCAAACTAACAGACTCATTTGTTCGTGATGACTCAAATCTAGGGTACAATCAAGAATAATATAAAAGTGTTTTGCGTCTTTAATGATCCTTATGATAGAACTTCTAGCACTTCAAATAAACTCATTTTGAATTTTGTGACCAAGATAATGATGATAAATTTTATTATTTTAAATATGTCTAACATGATCTTGCATTATTGAATCAAATTTAGCAATCATCTTAATCAATCAAAAAAATTTACCATTATTATCTTGGTAAAGTTTCTCATTGGATCATTGCAAAGCCAAACTATATTTAACAAGAATTTCAAAACAAAAACCATTATTATCAAAACTTGTCTTCAATTTTCTTTCTCCTCTACAATTTTTTATTGCAAATCTTTGTCAATTGTTCGATTTCTACTCAATCTTACTCTTAATCTAATGAGAGGAAATCCTCAAGGAAGCATAAGCAAAACCCGAAGTATATGGAGACTTCCCCCATTAATGTCGATCCTTGTGTGGAACATTAGGGGCTTAATGACCCCAAAAAAAGTGATTAGTGAAGGATTTAGTGAGGGAGAGGAAGCCTTGTTTACTAGACCTTCTAGAAACCAAAATAAAAGATCCCCTCGCCCTTTTTGGTGTTAAGTTTTAAGGTGCTCAATGGCGAGTTTTTCCCAACCATAACTCACAATATAATGGAAAAATTATCTACCTATTCAACACAGATATAATTGAAGTTCAAGTCAAGTTAGAATTAGATCAAATACTGCATTTACAATGTCAGATACGATTTAGTATGGATGTGTTTGAGCTATCTCTTGTATATTTTTCTAATTTTAGCTTCCAAAAAACCAAGTTATGGAATGATCTAGCACTTATTCAGCTAAATATTGCTAACTCTTGGCTTGTTGTGGGAGATTATAATTGTTCTTTAAATTCGTATGACATTAAAGGGGGAAGGTTATTTAATCTTGGTTTAACCAAAGAACTATCCTCTTTTCTCGCTTGGATGGATTTGGTAGATCTTACATTTACTAGACAATTATTGACATGGACTAACTATCAATAGGGAAACTTGCCCATTAGGAAGAAATTGGACCATTGTCTAGTCAACTTGACTTGGTTGCACCAGTTACCCCATTCTTATGTCCATTTTAGAGAAAATCTATCTTCGGATCATTCGTACATGTTGATCCTAAGGTTGACAGTTCATCGAACAATAGGTTCACCTTTTCAATTCTTTAATGGATTAATACAAATTGCTAGATTTATGGATGTCAATGGTTGTTGTTGGAATATTGAGGTAGCTGGTTGTACAACCTTTCAGTTCATATAGAAGCTCAAGATGGTAAAAATAGCCCTAAAAGGGTTCTTATCTCATAAGCACCAAGCCCTTGTATCTCTCAAGGAGAAGCTCACAAAAGCTCAGAGAGATTGTTATGAATCTCCACATGATCCTGTTCTCAGATCTGTGGAAATTTAATGCCTCCAAAAGTATCAGGAAGCTCTTCACTTGGAGAATTCCATTCTCAAACAAAAAGCCCGACTGAATTGGCTGAAAGAGGGGGATACTAATTCAAAAATTTTCCATTCCTCACTACTTGCCAGGCAGAATGTTAATAAGATCAACATGTTTCGGGACAGTTCAAGAAGGGAATTCACTGACTAGAACCATCTTCAGGATATTGCCAATCAAGACTTTTTGAACTATAGCTCTAAGTCCAAATAGTTTGCAACTATTTAATTGTTCAGTTGATCAAGAACTCCAGGATTTTCTGGTTTCCCTTATTACTGCTCAAGATGTGAAGATGGTTCTTTTCAGTATGCATTCTTCTAAATCCCCTGGTCCAGATGGCTTCTCAACACTCTTCTTTCAAAGCACTTAGGACATCACTATTAAGTTGTTCATTGATGTAGTGTTGGAATTTTTTGCAACTGCTAAAATGCTCAAGGAGATTAATCGGACTTTTATCTGCTTGGTACCTAAGAAACACCATCCTCAAAGCATGAATGGTTATTGTCCCATCTCTTGTTATAACATCATTTATAAAGTGATTTCCAAGCTCTTTGCTGAAAGACTTAAGAGAGCCAATTGAAGTGTCATCAACCCAGCTCAAGGAGCTTTCCTTCCAGATCGCAATATTGGTGACAACATTCTTTTACTTTAGGAACTACTAATGGACTACAATTCAGGCAATAATCTCAAAAGTTTTCTTATCAAGATTGATTTTTATAAGATTTTTGATACTGTAAGTTGGTGACTGATTCGTATTTGTCTGGAAGCTTTGCAATTGCCTTATCAATTTATTGAATGGATAATGTTATGCATTCAAACCCCATCTTTGAGTATCTTAGTGAATGGGATACTCAACAAATCTATTCAGATTGCTAAAGGAATTTAATAAAGGGATCCTTTGTCTCCGTATCTATTCACTCTTGTCATGGAAAGGTTTTATCAACTGACATCTGCACTGATATCTTGCAATTGCAGTTTTAAGTACCACTATAAATGTAGCGCTCTCAATCTCTCCCTCCTACTGCATGCAAATGATCTTTTAATTCTTTGTGGTGCTGATCCTTACTCTTTGACTATGATAATGCAAGTTCTAGAATTATTTGCTAATTGTTCGGTCTTCAGCATAACTCTAAAAAGAGTTGTATTTACCTCTCTGCAGATGTCAGGAACATTACTGATATACTGGGGATTGTGAGGCTTCCTCAACATTCTACCCCATTTACTTACTTGGGCATGGCGATTACCTCCTCCAAACTAAAATACAATGATTGCTTGCCCCTTATAGAAAAAATCAAGGCTAGAGTGAATGCATGGAAAAATAGATTCCTATCCTATGTTGCTCGTCTCACAGTTATCATTTATGTACTAAGTAGCTTGCATCTATACTGGACAACTCATATTGTGTTTCCAAAACAAGTGCTTAAGGAGATTGACCAAATCATCAAAACTTTTTTTAAAGTTTTGATAGATCTGAACATACAAAGAATGCGAAGGTAAAATGAAGTGAAGTGGTCATTTCGAAAAAGTTTGGGGAAGTTAGAATTGTTTCCATCTCTACTACGCAGAAAGTGCTAATGGGTAAAAGGCTCTAGAGACTCTATATTGATCATGATGTCACAAGTGCAATTTTTGGCAAATCCCTTGTACTCAAGAGTTTTCTTCGATTCTCACTCAAATGATAAAGATGAGGGATTTTGTTTATCCTTATATTAAGCATAGAATTGGCAATGTGATTACTGGCTCAATCTAAACCCCAATTTTCTCAATCCTTAAGTATAATACTTAACAAATATAATTCCTCTTACTCTTAAAGTCTCATCTTTAATTATCAATGTTGAATGGAGGGGGAATTTTAGAGGCTTTAATGATTTGGCTCAACATGTCCATAGCTTAGAGAATGTGTAGATGGGTGATTCCACTGTTTGGTCTCCATAGCTAAATGGTCAATTCTCCAATAAATCTTTCCATAAGATACTTACTCAAGGATTAGAAGCAGTTCCTTGGTCTTCTTTCTTATGGGTCAAGACCATTCACCCTAAAGCCTCTTTTATAACCTAGCTAGCATAAACAACAAACTTCAGACTAAAAGTCAATGACATGGCTCGATGGATTCAACTTGTCTATTATGTAAATTGGCTAGTGAGGACAGGGACCATCTCTTTTTTCTATCCTTATTCGACAGCAGTCTAGAGCAGGAATTTGCACATGGTACCAGGGTTTGGCTATACTTATACATGGGATCATACGTTGACTTGGTCCATTCAGAACTTTACAAAAGGTATGCCTAATGCAACTCTCTACAAAGCTACATTTTCCACTTCTATCCACTACCTTTGGAGAGAACGTAAATAGACATTTTTCCAGCTTAGAGGAGAATATGTATTTCTTAGCGAACAAGATTCACTACAAGAAAAATCTAAAATAGTGACGGAATATTACCAATGGTAGAGAAACCGTCAGTAATTACCGACAGATATCTTGAATCGGTTAGTAAAATTTTCCGAAAAATGGAAAAGATAAAATTGTAGTTTGGCGATGGAAATTTTTGTTGGTAATGTCGTCGGTAAAAGCATCATCTTCTCGACTCAAAAGTTCAAGGTTTTTGATTGCAACAAAATGACGTCGCTTTTGGTTGAAAAACAAAATGACGTCGTTTTGTTCATGTAGGGAGAACGTTTTCTTTTAAACCACAACGACGTTGTATGGAACCAAGACGGCGTCGTTTGTCCCGAAACATAATCTTTAAGTTAATCAAAACGACGTCGTTTGGTTTAAATCCAAAAGATGCAGCAGAACATTTTTCAGTTTACCAAAACGACATTGTTTGGGTTTTGAACCAAACGACATCCTTCGGCTGTCGTTCCCGCATCCGACGTCGTCTACCTGTTCTCCGTGGAGCTGCTCCGTCTCTGGCTTGAGGAGTCATCTTCTCCAGTGGTTTTCGTCAAGGTATGGCCATCTTCTCCGACCTCATCTGCTGTAGATGTGTGGGTGTCCGTGGATGAATTTTTTGCAAAATTTGGAGTTAGTTCTTGATGATGGGTTGGTTGCATTGGTTTTGGTTGTTATTATTTGATGGTTAAACTACTGAACATGATGGTAAATAATGGAAAAATGTTGTTAAATTGTAATTTAACCTAAGTCATGTATTTTAATATAATCTTTTATATCATTAATTTAAGAATTGTGGTGTGGTGTGATAAAGGTTGATGAATTGTGGTCTCAAAAACTTCTCAACATATTTTAAGGACTGTGTGGATCAACTTGGAGTCTCAGACTTGAAACAGACGGGATACTCATTCACATGGTCCAATAAACAAAGCACTAGGTGGTTCATCAAGGAGAAGCTTGATAAAGCCCTTATAAATGCCAATTAGCTGGCTCAATTCCTGATAGTTTTGCAAATTTTCAGGAACCTCTTTTTTCAGATCATACTCCTATTAAGGTTGCTAACTTGTTCCATCAAACTAGGCAATCCTTTCCTTTTCGCTTTAATAACTTATTGTCCAATGATCCTAATTTTCTGGAGGTGTGCTGAGTGGGAGCTAAGGCTTCAATAAGCGGTACCAAGCAGGTCCGATGTGTTCATAAGCTCAAAGGCATTAAATATAAGTTTAAGTCTCTCAACTCTTCAAAAAACCCTAACACAGCTCTAGCACTCCAGACAGCTAGGACTAAATTGACAGATATCCAAAAGATATGTGACTCCTCTCCTTAGGACCCCCTCAATGAAGATAGATAGAAACAAGCTCTTGCGAATTATTTGGCTGTTGTTCATAATCATTTTTCTCTACTTCAGCAGAGGGTGAGGATTAGCTAGCCAAAAGATGGAGACAAGTGCTCTAAATTTTTCTTCAACACCATTATCGCTAGGAGAAACCAAAATTGTATACATACTATCACCATTAAGGATGGAATCCAAATCCATGATCTTCGGGGCATACAGAATGAGGCAGTTCGATATTTTTCTACATTGCTTGGTTCTCCCAACCCCACCCAGGCCTCTTATAATGAACTTTCTGAGATTATTTCCAAAAGGATCACTCCAGGGGAGGCTGCTACATTAATCAATCCAGTGGAGGATAAGGAGATTGAGGATGTTGTCTTTGCTATGGATGGCATGAAGGCCCATGATCTGGATGGTCTGAATGCCCACTTTTACCAGAAGTCTTGGGCTATTACGAGTCCCTTTATCAAGGAAGCTATTAAAGAATTTTTTTTCCAAGGCAAATTACTAAAGGAGATTAATAAAACATACTTGTGCTTGATTCCTAAAAGCTCTAACCCTTCATATGTCAATGATTTCAAACCAATAGTGTGCTCCAATGTGCTCCACAAGATCATCTCAAAGATTCTTACCATGAGGATGAAAAAGGTACTCTCTTCCCTTATCAACGACAATCAAAGTGCCTTTATGTGAAACTGATAGATTGGGGATAATATTTTAATAGTCCAAGAGTTGTTGAAGGGCTATTATCGACATCACTCCAGGCCAAACTACACTATAAAAGTCGACTTCCACAAGACTTTTGATAGTGTTAGTTGGATATTTATCTGGAAAATGCTTGAAGTTCACGGGTTTCCTAAGACTTTCATCAATTGGGTAGAGGAGTGTATCTCAACAAATAGTTTCTCTATACTCATTTAATGGGAGTCCTTTGAATTTTTTCAAGGCTACTAGAGGGCTAAGGCAAGGAGACCCTCTTTCTCCATACCTATTTATCCTGTTCATAGAAACATTGAGCTTTATCATAACTTAGGAAGTGGAAGCAAACCCCAAGTTTAGATACCACTCTTGGTCCAAGAAGGTTAGCTTAACCCATCTTTCTTTTGCTGATGATCTTCTACTATTTTGTAGAGCAAATTTGGACTCCATTAGAACCTATATAAGATCATTGAATCATTTCACCAAGATCTCTATTTTACACATTAATTTTCCACAAAAGCCACTTCATCTTATCCTACGGAGCATTACATTTGGAAATGACTATATTTTCGACCAATGGTATGAAGATACAGCCCCCCTCAATGCTTTATTTGGGACTACCTATATCTACTAAAAGGTTGCGATACCTTGAGTGTCTCTCGCTCATTGAGAAAATTCAGAAAAGCCTACACTTCTGGGTTAATAAATTTCTTTCATACGCTAGGAAACTTCAACTCATCAAAACAGTACTCAATTCACTCCACATATACTAGAGCTTCCATGTCTTCCGTTCTAGGAATGTTATCAAAATGGTGGAGCATTTATTCAGGAAATTCCTATGGAACCATCCTGATGGAACTAGAGGGATTGCTAAAGTTAAATGGGCTGACATATGTGTTCCAAAGGCAGAAGGTGGATTAAATATTACTCCGTTAAAACTCACAAACCAAGCTCTTATCCTCAAGCTTTTATAGTGGATACTTAAGGATAAGCAATTGGTATGGATCCGAAGGCTCCATTCCTACTTCCTTAAAGGAAGGTGTATTTGGGAAATTAATGTGAGCCCTTTCCATTCTTGTTTTCTGAACCAACTGATTGTCTTAAAGAACTTAGTTCAGTATGATGTCTTCTGCGTGATTGGGAATGGAGAAAAAAATCTCCTTTTGGTTTGACAATTGGTCGAGGTATGGCTCTTTGTTTCAACTTCTAAATACTAGTCCTAACCTGCTGCCTTTTTCCACCTCTTCCAAATCTTTCATCAGGGGGGATTTCGAGATTTTCCCTGATTGTCTCAAATACCTGCAACCTCATTATCCCCCTTCAAATAGGCCTGATCATTATTTCTGGAAGAATTAACCTTTGAATCTGTTGAGGAGCAAACAAATTACTGAACTGCTACGGGTGAAGACGCTTAGGGTCTATTGGAACAATATCGTCTGACATAGA
Organism: Erythroxylum tenue; assembly: GCA_027568955.1. Classification (NCBI taxonomy): domain Eukaryota; kingdom Viridiplantae; phylum Streptophyta; class Magnoliopsida; order Malpighiales; family Erythroxylaceae; genus Erythroxylum; species Erythroxylum tenue. The sequence continues at coordinate 8,811,349 of JAOSBM010000001.1, forward strand.
TATCTCCCTTCCAGAGTATCTTTCCTCCTTTGGCTGCGTATGAAAAATAAGGTTACTACTGTAGATCAAATATCCTACATTGATCTTAATAGATCTTGCCCGCTTTTTTAACACATGACAAAAAAAAAGGACCACCTCTTCTTCTTATGTTCGACTACTACCTTAATTTGGGAACAGGTTAAATCCTTTTGTAGCTAGAATAGCTCGGAAAACTCACTAATATCTACCATCCATGGGTTGGCAACACAATCGCCTATTCCAAAAACTGACAGAGGGAAATTCATCAAAGCCATGGGTCTGGCAGTCCAGTCCATTTGGAAAGAAAGAAATGCGAGAAGATTCGCGGTCACAAGCAAAGCGGTGAGAACAATTGTCACGAAAATTACTAGAGGTATCGAGGAACTCTTATTCATGCAGAACCATGCACCATCTGGCCATTAACTCTTATTAATCATAATTATTAACATAGCTATCAATTCTTTTATCTCTTATTTGGTAGTCATACTCTGTTGTGTTGAATTCTAAAGGGTATACCCTTGGACATTTGATTTTTTGTAATTACACTCTTTATTAATTCAATTTTCTCTCCTAAAAAAATAGAAATTTAAAGGTTTTTTAAACTCAGTAATCATAATTTCTTTGTAATTAATATTTTAAGAGTTTCTGAAAATATATTTTAACTTTAACTTATTATAACTCACATAAAAGTTTAGTTTATATGAAACAATCATAGGTAAAATTAAAGTACAAATTTAATAAATATAGAAGACTGAAAGCATTCAAGAATCATATATATGTATACATATACATACATACATATATATATAATATTAGGGTATAGGTAGGGTGGGTACTTTCTAAAGTTTTATAGGTCTCGGGTAAAGTAAAGAAAATGATCTTTTTGTAGGTCAAGAGTAAACTCTATTTTGTCTCATGTTGTTCGTTATGAGAGTTAAAAATAGACCTTATTTTGCCTTATTTTACTCTTTATAAGAGTGAAAAATAGATCATATTTTATTCTTCATATGAATGAGCCCTAAACAGGTGCTCTTTTTATCCTTACCTAGGGTCAGGTTGGGTACTTAACTTACCCATACCTATAGGAACTGTGGTTGAGTTCATTCAGATCTAATAAAGATCTACTATGACTTCGTGACTGAGTAAGGTTCTGTCGGTCCAACATTTAAAAGTCTTTTGCCCACCTCTTTTAATTTTAAAATTTTTTATACTAATTACTATTTCGAGCAATGATCTGAATACCGTTCCGTACTGGACGATACCGGCCGGAACGTTCCGTTCCGTCCGGAATCCGGTACCGAAAGGGGAACAAATATACAGGCTAAAATTTCGGCCAGTACCGGCAGTTTTCGGTCGGTACCGGCTGGAACCATAAATTTCGGAACGTCCTGGACAAATCTGCAAAAAAAAATTGGTCAGGGACCATTTTGCAAAATTCAAAAATTTAACCCTAAAAATCCCTACCCCCTGACTCTCTCTCTCTCTCTCGCTCACCTCTGTTGCCGACTCTCCCTCTCAGAATCTCAGTTTTCTCTCTCCCTCACCTGTCGCCGTCTGTCGCCGGCTGGCTGCCTGTCGCCGCCTGCCTCGTCGCCTGTCTCGCCGCCGCTCCTCCTCCTTCTCCTCTTCTCCTCTCCGTTGTCGTGGCCTTTGCGTTCCTCTTCTCCTTCTCCTCGTCGTCGTCGTCGTCCTCCACCCGAAGACGTGCCGCCTCCCCACCGTGACCAGACAGCTCCTGTAGGAAAATC
>JAOSBM010000001.1:8912696-8933296 GCA_027568955.1 Erythroxylum tenue
CAATTAATTAACAGGCCTCATTAATCAACAAACTCAACAATAATAAATCGATCAAGCACGGAGATTAAATAAACATAAGAAATAAACAAAAAAAATTAAACCCAAAGAGTCTCACGAACTACATGCATCAACCGTAAAGTACCTTGTCTAGATTAAAAACTTAGCCACACATAATGCTAGTCTCTATCTAATAAAAATGAAATTAACAAAATTAAAATTAAAATTAAACCTTCACCGAATCCTTAAGCGTTACTGCCGTCGTCGTCAACTTTATCTCAAGCTCTCCTAAAAATTGCAGCTGTCAATGCCCCTCTGGTCACTGTTGGTCTCTAATGTCGAAAATAAATCCCAAAGCCTTCTTGTCGCCGTCGACTTCTTTTGTAATGTGTTGTTTTTCTCTAATGCTCTAAGCCGCAATCTTTGACTTTTTTTCTTTCTCTCCTTTATGCTTGCCCACTCCAATCTCCAAGGTTGCCGTCTGTTCCTAGGAAATTTTGATGCTCAAATATTAAACCTCAAGCTCTCCTCGAAGTTGCTGTCGAAACCTTGACTTTTTCTCTCTTTTTTGTCTAATTCTCTAGGCTGCTGTCAATTCTCAATCTCCTCCCCTTCTCAAGTTGCCGTCCATGCCCCTTCTCTTCCCTAGGTTTTTTAAGTGGACCCCTCACCTTTTAACAGCCCACTCACCAATTAACTGGCTCATTTAATACCCTTTTTGCTTCTGCTGATTTATTCATGTGTCATTCCTTGATATTAAAACCTGACGCTCCTTCCAACGCCTCCACGTGTTTGCCTCTAATTCCTTCTTGCGTTGATGACTGCCACGTTGATCTTTTGCTGCCCTCATTCTTGACGTGTGTCCCACCTATTGATTTATTAATTTGCTTGCCTTCTGTGCACATGCCCGGCTATTGCTTCCCTCTCCAGCTGGCTTCTGTTCGATTTAGCACCAATTGTTTCTTTTAATTGGACAAATTCTCAATCAAACCTTGCTGTAGCGTATTCTCCTTTGCGTTGCGTCTCGCCAATTGATTTATTATGTCTGATGCTGTTGATTTATTCCTCTGTGCGTATGCTTCATGCCTTGCTTCCATCCAATCAATTTCACTCTAAATTGCGTCACTTTGTATTTCGTCACCTAGAACATGCAAAGACATAAATTACCATGGAAACACAAGCCAAACATCACAAAATTCTATCAAAAGAACATGAAACACAAAAAATTAATATGACAAAATGCAAGTTATCAAAAAGTAAACTTTTAGTGACTATTTCCAAAACATTGCTAAACAAAAATTGATCTTGAGCTGCGATTCAAAAAAAACCGTAGCCTTTTCCATACTTTATTGTCACGGTTTAAAAAGCGAAAAGCTCGGCAAATGCCTTGTGCTATATTATCATGATATCTTGTTTGAAGGTACAAATCTAGCCAATGCAATGTCGACTGCCACCTCAAACAGTACTAAGCTAGGTGACTACAGGTTTGGGATGTTGGTAGCTTTCGACGATCCAATGACAAAAGATAATCATCTTTTGTCCCTTTCAGTTTCCAAGGCATAAGGGTTTTAATTCTACGACATGAAATCCACTTACAACGCTTGGTTCACTTATACTTTGGTCTTTAACTCAACTGAGTACAAAGGTACCTTAAATATTATAGGAGCAGACATGATGATGGAGAAGTCTAGGCACCTATCTGTAGTTGGAGGAACAAGAGACTTATTTATGGCCAGAGGAATTGCCACATTTGGGACCAATAGTTTTCAGGGTACTAAATTTCCTTTTTTTTACAAATAAACTCTTAAAAATATTTTTTGAACAAAAATATTAAGTTACAAAGGGATCAAAAATTGGAGTCAACCCCTTTCTAAACTCTCAATAATTACTCTTCATTTTCTACAATTCAAATTACAGAAACGTTACTATAAAGAAATTGCATTCAGCTTAAAACCAAAGTTTCTAAATTATCCATGAAGTTTACAGTGTGCTAATGCATTTCCTTGCAAATTGATTGATTATAAACTACTCCCTTATGCTTGCCATTGTTGAGACTATCAGTGTGCTGAAGTTACTTTTCTTGCATGTGAATTTTCTTAAGTTTCTTTCTTTCCATACCTCCTAAAAACAGCTAGTCAATGCCACTGAGTAGGCATTCTTGTCATCATTGGATACTAATTTCACCTATAGATGTTTAACCATTTGATCCAATATAATTCCTTGTCCATTAGAATTCTTCATATCCTTTTTAACTTTAAATTTCTTTTGCTGCAATTTATAGCATCCAATCCTAATCCACCTTCTTCTTTTGTTCTACATATATATTTCTAGCTTGCCTTTTCAACTCCTCCTCCTCCTCTAATTATTCCCCGCAAGAATTGCTTTGTCATTGCTTCAACAATCTTGTAAGACCTTTTGAAAAGAAAATATAGGAGATCTTGTATACATGCATTAATGAGAAAATAACTTTTAGTATTTGTAACTTACCTCCATATGTTAGTGCTCGATTCATCCATGATACTAGTCTTTTATGAATTTTCTCAATCAGTGGGAAAATTCCCTATATTTGAATCTTCTGGTGGAGATCAGGAGCCTCAAATATAATAGAAGGGGAGGGTTCTTGGTCATTCTAGTAATTCGAGTTATATTATTAGTAAGGTGTGAAGCATTCTTTAGCATAAAAATGGTTCTTAAGGGGATTTACCCCATGTCTTGATAGCTCCTTAAATTTTTGTAAGGAATTCATCAGTAAGGAGGCAAAATTCAAGTCTACTTTACTTAGAAAAATGAGGCCATTTGCAAAATATAAACTTGTTAGAGAAACTAGCTTGCATTTACAATAGTATTTGAGGAGAGTAGCATTTAAGACATTATGCTTTAGCATAAGAGTGAGGACTTCCATGCAGATGATGAATATGTATAGCGAATGGGATCCCTTTGCCCAAGACCTTTAGAACCTTTAAAAATTTCTATTGGAGTTCAATTTATTAGAATACCAAAAAAGGGAAAGGTAATGCACGCTCTAATCCAATTTATAAACTTTTATGGGAACTCCAATACTTCAAATATCTATAACAAGAAAGACTAGTTCACACTATCAAATGCTTTGTGAAGATCCATCTTTATAGAATAATTTTGTGGAGATCTTCTTTTTACATTTCCCTTTACAAGCTCCTGCACTATTAAAATGTTGTCTCCAATTTGGTTGTTGCTCATAAAAGCACATTGGTTCCTATTGATTATGAAGTTCAATGTTGTTTCCATTCTATTAGTCAAAAACTTTGTTATGATCTTATAAAGGAAGTTAATGTAAGATATTGTTCTGAAATCACTAAAGGAAGATGGATTAGAAGATTTAGGAGCTAAACATAAATATGTTTTTATTGATTTCTTTTAGTATAACTCCATTAGTAAAAAACTAAAGCACTACTTTATTAACAAATCTTCCTGTCTTTGACCAAGTTTTGTGATAGAAATTGCGATTAAGTCCATCTGGTCCAGGAGGTTTCATTTCATTCATTTTGAAAACTATATTCTCGATTTCCCTGTCTTCTATTGTTCTAATTAAATTTGTAACTTCTTTCTTGGAGATTCTAGTAGTAATAAACTACCTTATAGATTCCGTAGTGGAACTTGAAGGACTCTCAGTACCCAAAAGGCTTTTAAAGAGCCAAAAGCTTGGAAAATGCCTTATGCTATATTATCATGATATCTTGTTTGATGGTACCAATCTAGCCAATGCAATGTCGATTGCCACCTCAAACAGTACTAAGCTAGGTGACTACAGGTATGGGATGTTGGTAGCTTTCGACGATCCAATGACAAAGGATATTCATCTTCTGTCCCTTTCAATTGCTAAGGCACAAGGGTTTTAATTCAACGACATGAAATCCACTTACAACTTTTGGTTCACTTATACTTTGGTCTTTAACTCAATTGAGTACAAAGGTACCTTAAATATTATAGGAGCAGACATGATGATGGAGAAGTCTAAGGACCTATCTGTAGTTGGGGGAACAAGAGACTTCTTTATGGCCAGAGGAATTGCCACATTTGGGACCAATACTTTTCAGGGTACTAAATGTCCTTTTTTTCACAAATAAACTCTTATAAATTTATTATGAACAAAATTATTAAGTTACAAAGGAATCAAAAATTGGAGTCAACTCCTTTCCAAACTCTCAACAATTACTCTCCATTTTCTACAATTCAAATTACAGAAACATTATGTGAAAGAAATTGTAGTCAGCGTGAAACCAAAGTTTCTAAATTCTTTATGAAGTCAACAATGTGCTAATGCATTTCCTTGCAAATTGATTGACTATAAACTACTCCTTTATGCTTTCCATTGTTGAGACTATCAGTGTGTTGAAGTTACTTTTCTTGCATGTTAATTTTCTTAAGTTTCTTTCTTTCCATACCTCCTAAAAATAGCTAGTCAATGCCACTGAGTAGGCATTCTTTTCATCCTTTGATACTAATTTCACCTATAGATGTTTAACCATTTAATCCATTATAATTCCTTGTCCATTAGAATTCTTCATATCCTCTTTAACTTTAAAATTCTTTTGCTGCAATTTATAACATCCAATCCTAATCCACCTGATATGATTGAATTTTCTTATATTTTCTTATGTATTTACATATGATTTCAATCCTATTTTTAATATAAAATGCTCAATTTGTGTTGACTACTAGGTTGGATTTATTGATATATTTTTTAGACCAAAAAAAATTTCTAAAGCAAATTGGAGCACAATTGTTTATTTAGTTAAAGGAACAATTTATTATTAAAAAAAGAGGAAAATAGTTGTGCGCTGCGTGAAACGCAGCAGACGCAACGTTTAGAAAACACTAGAGGAGGGCTTTTAAATGAGGCAAACTTAATTGTCCTTTCATGAACAGGACAAGCATAGTGAATGGGAGTAGCGGCGCAAACATAACGCCCAAGGAGGGTTTTAATTAGAAGAGTGGTTTTATTTGTCTTGCCACAGGAACAGTGGCGACGGAGAAATAAAGAAAGAAAAAAGGCACGTTGATGCTGGAGGAGCATTAAATTGTCACATCAAATGCTACAGTGGAAGCACATGGAGAAAGAAGGGACGAAGCAGTGAAACGTGGGAGCTGTTGGATATGTTGGGAGGCTGGCGGCTTAGAGTCGGCATAACTTGAGAGAAGAGTACTGAAGCAAAATGTGGAGGAGAGGAGAGGCTTTGTTAAGTAAGCACTCTCCATTTTAATTGTCTTATCATCAATACATTGTGCAGATGAACAACAAGCAGTGGACAACATAAAGTTCCATTTTTTTTGTCGCATCATTAGACTACCAAAGTATATAAAAGAAAATTGATGACCCACTCTTGGAGCATAAAAATGAAGATGAGTCACAGTTAAGCTATTTCTGTCATTGTAAAGTTGTGATTTCTTTTTGGATTGTTGTGTTGTTGGGATTGATTTGGATGGTTTTGGAATTAATGATCTTGATATATTATTTTGATCATTTTATTTTGAACCTATTCCTAAAATATTGATTGTAATCCGTAATCATTACTTTTAATATTTGTGAGTAGCATCTAACGATCGTTAATAGTTAGGAACAACATAACTTAGGTTAGATAACCCGAACGTTTGAGGTTATTGTTTATTGATCATTTTCCAATTCATCATGCGACTGCCAAATTGAATCTAGAGATCGTATCCTAGGTTATTCGATAGTTAGATTTAATTAATGATCGTATCTTGATTAATTACAACCTAAGGGAAAATCGAGATTTGTAGAGCGTTCTATTAGTCTCAGATCAATAGTCCGAAAAGAATTGTAAAGACTTTAGCAAGAAGAAATATGCTTAATTGTGTTTAGGATGAGATTGACCCTAGAACTGGACCTTACTTATACTCAACACTTTTCTCATTTTCGATTATTTGTTTTAATTTGTTTTCGATAGTTTAATTTTACTTTTAATTTCTAAATTGTTTGAAATTCGAAAATCCCCCCTTATACTTGGCTTACATCAATTAATTTCAATATGGAAGTTAACACAACATTTCCTATTGGATTCGATCCGAACTTACCACAACTACAAATTTTAGTGTGCAGAGTCAGGTAAATTTTAGAGTGAACTCGACACGCGCTGTCAAATTTTGGCGTCGTTGCCAGGGGTTGTGGTAGCTCAATTTTCTAATTTCATTTTAATTGGTATTTTGTGAATATTTTTGTTTATAAGCCTTCTTTTTATTACTTGTTAATTTTTGATTGTCCATTAGTTTTGGTGCATGGGAGTGACCAGATCTCGTCGTAGAGAAATTAAGTAACTTGATCCAGATATCGAGAGAACATTACGGAGATTGCGTAGGGAAGCAAGGTCAACTTTGGTAAATGAATTGGAAGAAAAATTCGGAGACACAATGGCAAATCCGAGAACTTTAAGGGAGTTGGTTGCACCTGATTTAACTCATAGACCATTATTTATAACATTTCCGAATTTTGATGAACATGTTACCTTTGAGTTAAAATCTGGATTAATTCATTAGTTGCCTAAATTTCATGGACTTGCAGGTGAGGATGCACATAAGCATTTTACAAAACTCGATGTGGTGTGTTTAAGCATGAAGCCTCACGGGGTGACGGATGAGCAGATCATGTTGAGGGCCTTCTCGTTTTCACTCAAAGATGCAGCAAAAGATTGGTTATTCGATTTGCCGGATGGAAGTCTGAACAATTGGTTGGAGATGAAGTGATTATTTTTGGAAAAATATTTCCCAGCCTCAAAGACAGCAAGTATTCGAAAGGAGATATGAGGTATTAGGCAACACAATAGGGAGTCTCTTTACAAATACTGGGAGCGATTTAAGAAGTTATGTGCTAGTTGCCCACATAACCATATACCTAATCAACTTCTCATCAAATATTTTTATCAAGGATTACTGCCAATGGAGAGGAGTCTGGTTGATACGGCGAGTGGTGGGAAATTTTGGGAGAAGACTCCCATTGAAGCTAGGATATTACTTGAGCGAATGGCCGCTAACACCCAACAATTTGATACTCGTAATGACGTTTGACAAGTAAATGAGATAAGCACTTCATCAATTGAACATCGTTTAGATGAACTAACACCTTTTGTGAGACAGATTGCAATTGGACAGGAACAAGTGAAAGCGTGCAAGATATGTTCGAACACAATTCATCCAACTGAAAAGTGCCCAGCTTTGCAAGAAGGGAGTATAGAGCACGTGAATGCTGCAGAAGGGAACTTCCCGAACCAATATAACCCATACTCGCAGACGTATAACCCAGGTTGGAGGGATCACCCCAACTTGAGTTATGGAGGGAATCGACAGTAAAATCACTTCCAGAATCATCTGCAAGGGCCACCAGGATTTTAACCAAGGCAACAAGAAGCACAGGGAGCTCCTTCTTCCAGTTCAGGTGCGTCTTTAGAAGAAATTGTTAACAAACTTGTTGCTACCAATTTGCAATTTCAACAGCATATACAACAGCAGTTCCAACAGAGCACGAACTACCAAATGGGTCAAATGGAAATAGGGCTCAATCGCTTAGAATCGCAAGGTGGCGAAAAATTGCCATCACAACCCGAGGTAAACCCAAAGAATGTCAGTGCCACAACCCTGAAGGACAGAAAGGAGATTGAAGGTCCCAAAAGAACCCCAACAAAGATTGCTACCGAGGAAGAGAAGGAATTGGAAAAGGAAGAAAATTCGTCCTCAAGTACGAAGGTAAATGCCAAAAATCCCAATATTACTAAAACTAACTCTCCACCTTTTCCGAGCAAATTAGCGAGACCAAACAAGGAGGACAATGATAAAGAGATATTGGAGACTTTCCGAAAGGTAGAACTCAACATACCTTTGCTCAAAGCAATCAAGCAAGTGCTAAGGTATGCCAAATTCCTCAAAGAACTATGTACACATAAGAGGAAATTGAGGGGTGATGAGAAAGTGATGATGGGTGAGAATGTATCGGTAGTATTCAGAAAGAAGATGCCTCCAAAATGTCGGGATCCAGGTATGTTCACTTTTCCTTACAAAATTGGTAATACTGTGATCAATAGAGCAATGTTGGATTTGGGTGCTTCTATTAATGTGATGCCTCATTCAATTTATGCTTATTTGAATTTGGGCCCTTTGAAAAAAATGAATGTAGTCATCCAAATGGCTGATCGCACTAATGCTTATCCTAATGGTGTGGTTGAGGATGTTTTGGTGCAGGTGAATGAGTTAGTGTTTCGTGCAAAATTTTATGTTGTAGATATGAATGATGACACCTCATGCAATCTCCGATACCTATCTTGTTAGGGATACCATTCCTTAATACGGCTCAAACTAAGATAGATGTTCGTAAAGGCACTCTCACAATGGAATTTGATGGGGAAGTAATTCATTTCAATATTTTTGATGCCATGAAACATCTTCCTAATGATCATTTTGTTTTTTTCCGTTGATGTGATCGATCCTTTGGTGCAATAATTATTTAAATTAAGTTACAGGGATCATTTGGAAATAGCTTTAACCGAGGATATGTAAGTAGAAGCTAACACCGATGTTGAGATAGGAGAGGAGCTTGTGGAGATGACAGCCGCCTTAGACTCATTAGAAAGCTCTTCAAAAAGGTATGATTTGGCTTCTATTCAACTACTTGAAGCTTACCAGAAGTTGTTTCCTTCTTATGTGCAGGCACCGGAATTGGAATTGAAGCCACTCCCTACACATCTAAAGTATGCCTATTTGGGATATAAATAGACTCTCCCAGTTATCATTTCGGCGGAGCTGACTTCAACTCAAGAGGAGAGGCTGGTTCGAATGCTGAGGGACTATAAGAAGGCCATCAGGTGGACCATCGCAGATATCCAAGGGATAAGCCCTTCCATATGCATGCATCGCATTTTGTTGGAGGATGATGCAAAATCTACAAGGCAAGCTCAACGTACGCTGAATCCTCCAATGATGGAAGTTGTGAAGAAAGAGGCATTGAAGTTTCTTGATGTTGGTGTTATCTACCATATTTCTGATAGTAAGTGGGTAAGTCCTGTCCAGGTGGCTCTAAAGAAGTTTGGAATCATCGTTGTGACAAACGAGGAAGGTGAGATGATTCCCACCCGAGTGCAAACCAAGTGGCGAGGATGTATCGATTATAGAAAGTTAAATGCTGATACTCGTAAAGATCACCTTCCCCTTCCTTTTATTGATCAAATGCTTGAGAGATTGGCTGGTTATGACTTTTATTGCTTTTTAGATGGCTTTTCAGGTTATATTCAGATCTCGATCACACCGGAAGATCAGGAGAAGACCACATTTACATGCCCATTTAGTACGTTTGCCTACCAAAGGATGTCATTTGAATTGTGAATGCACCTGCCACGTTCCAAAGGTGTATGGTAAGCATTTTTTTCGAATATGTTGAGAAGATTATTGAGGTATTAATGGACGATTTTAGTGTGTATGGATCTTCTTTTGATGAATGTCTTAAGAATCTTGCCATTATCTTGGAACGATGTATAGAAACTAACCTTGTGTTGAACTGGAAAAAATGTCATTTTATGGTGGACCAAGGTATAGGTTTAGGACATGTGACATCTGCTAAGGGTATTCTACTACCCCTCTATTGTGAGGAAGCGCGTTCTTTTCTGGGGCATGCAGGCTTTTATCGAATATTCATTAAGGACTTTTCGAAGATAGTCGTGCCACTATGCAAGCTTCTTCAACAAGATGTCTCCTTTGAGTTCAACGAGAGGTGTAAAGAAGCATTCAAAAAACTTAAGGAGCTTCTAACATGCACACCGGTGATTCAACCACCAGATTGGAACCTCCCAGTCGAGATCATGTGTGATGCAAGCGATTATGCAATGGGGGCAATTCTAGGGAAAAGAGTGGGAAGAGCTTTGAATGCCATTTACTATGCTTCAAAAACTTTAAATCCAGCTCAATTGCATTATTCCACTACTGAAAAAGAATTATTATTTGTGGTTTTTGTTTTGGAAAAGTTTCGATCGTATTTGCTTGGTGCTAAAGTGATTGTTTATTCTGACCATGCATCTTTACGATACTTGCTCACAAAGAAAGAAGTAAAACCGAGGCTGATCAGATGGATTCTCCTCCTGTAGGAATTTGACATAGAGATCAGAGATAAGAAGGGGGCAGAAAACGTGGTGGCAGATCATCTCAATCGTTTGATAAAGGAAGAAGATGATATCCCTCTACTAGAAAGCTTTCTGGATGATCAATTTTTTATGCCAATGTGACACCACTGCGGTATGCAGACATCGTCAATTTTTTAGTAACTAACAAATTACCTGTTGGTTTGTCTAAGGCTCAGAAAGATAAGCTACGAAGTGAAGCGAAGTACTATGTTTGGGATGACCCCTGTTGGATCCTGCTTGATTCCAAAATCCAGCTCTTGCTCTGATACCATAAATGTTGGATCCTGCTTGATTCCAAAATCCAACTCTTGCTCTGATACCAGAAATATTGGGTCCCGCTTATTTTCGGAGCCCAACCTCTTGGTTCCTTGTAATCTCCTTAACTATCATTGGTTCATCCTCATTCTCATAACATCTCAAGCCAAAAAGGGTGAGCTCACACAGCGTTATTTTATCCCTTAGTCTCTAGTTTGTTTTGAAACAAGAACCAACTCAATCAGAGCTCTATAGCTCAAGATATGCATAAGAAACCAAAGTATGTTCATGGCCCAAACATGTTCTCCCAACTGACCCCTCAATTTCTTTCGATCAATCTTTTTGAATTCAGCACCAAAAGCTAAAATTTTTATGGAAAGGTAGAAAAACATGATATGAATCTATCTCTTCAAGAATCACCTCAATCGGAGGTCAGACGAAGAAGTTATGGCCAAACGAATCCAAACGAATCCAACATGTTCATGTCCTTACTCATATTGTACATGCCTTGGCACAATTGCGATAACTCTCACTACAGGTATCATATTGACTTCATTTTCAGACGGTTTGAAAGAAACCTTCTAGATATACAACTTTCATGAAGACTCAGAAATAAAATTCTGTCATTTTGAGGGTAAAAAAACACGGGTCGTGTAACCCAATAAGGGCAGGTCGTGTAACCTTCAGCTGTAATAGTGCTCCTGCACTAGAAACACACGGCCTATGTGATTTTACATGGGCAGGCCATGTAACCTTCGGATGACACTAAATTTCACCCTCCAAGACCCCTCCAATGGATACCAAACCCATCCTATCATCCTTTTTACCCATAATCTTGCCAAATTCAACTCTTTCTAGTGCAATATCACTTCATATACTCTAATTGTTCGGGAAACACGTCCTATGCAACATCACCTACTCAAACAATCATATCTCCCAACTCTAACATCCAAAACACGTCCTATGCAACATGCTCAAGATTCATCAACTCAAGTGGAAAACTTCAAACATACCTAATTTCAACTTAACATCATCCATACACAATTCATATGTCATTAACATCATAAGATAAATGTTTACAAAACTTTAATGGCATTCCAAGACACATTACCTCATCAATATCAAAATCCAAAATACAAAAGATGCAAAACCCAATAGTTCTTGAAATGCATCTAAAGTCTTGCTTTTTACAACATTTAACTTCAAATACAAAATATGCATAATTGAAATTTTGCCTCGACTCTTAATTACTCGATCTCATTCTCATCACCTAAATAGGAGAAAGAGAGTGAGGGTGAGCTTAAAAGCTCGTGGGTAACAAGTTTGTAACTGAGAAACAAGCAAAAAAACCCATGAAATATTTATTTCCATTGTAAAATTCAAATTGAAATCCATGTAACACATATTTCCCAAATTCACAACTTATCAAGCAATTCATAAACATCCTAAATCATGAACACGTAAGAACATCAGAAATGGTTTGGGTAGGTCCATATTCATGACGCACTACACATTCCTATATAATGGTCCTATGTAGCCGCAAACTTGAGGGAGTCCTTGAAGGAGCTCCGTGCCACTAGCGAGCAGGCGAGAGAAGCCTATTCTTGGGTTAACGTGTACGTGACGGTTCTTGAGAGACTACCACAAACCCACATAACATGAAATTCATGATTTGAAAACAGACTGCCCAAATGGAAAAAATTTGGAAACTTGTTTTTCATGAACATGCAATTTTTCAAAAAACCCTTTCATGTAGCAATTCACAATTCATCATCAAAATTTTATACACCAAAACATATAGTAATTTCGCAAACCATTCAAAATGCGACAATTATAAAGCAATTGAGAAATCATTTTATTCTCTTGACTAAAAGAAAACATAATGGCTCATTGTCCAATTATGAACATAAAACCCACCTTGATTTCCTTCCTTGAAAACCTTGCTCAAAAAGCATCTACTCTTGCTCCTCTTGCCTCTCTCTTGATTTTCCTTCATCAAAGGCAAAATTCCCAAATCAAAACGAATTCAAATTGGACAACCCACAATACATAATCACCAAATTTTATCTTAGAAAACTCATACTCATGCATTTCCTAAGCTCTTTGAACCAAAATCCCTTTCAAAAATCCAAAGAGTAAAATCCAACTTACCTTGAATCTTCACCAAATGGAGAGTTTCTTGGCTCTAATGAAAGCTCTCATCTTCTTCTTTCTTTTTTCCTTCTTGAGCAACCTCAAATTTCCTCTTGAAATCCATGCAAAGATGAAACCTAGTTTCTTTTTCTTCTTTTTCTCTCCTTTCTCTCTTCTCTACGACTCTCTCTCTCTTCTCTTTGCTTCTTCCCTCCCAATTTTCGTGCTCGCTTCTTCCTTAAAAGCCAAACAATCCTTCTTATTACAAATTTTCCATTAATGAGTGAACAATGACCCTTATACCCTTCCTTACATGCCTTGAATCTTAAATGCTTAAGTGATCTTCCCAAAAAGCCCTGATACATACATACTCTAGCTACTTAATTCCACCAAACCATATTTTAAAATCCTACCAACATTAACATAATATTGAACTCCAAATAAAATAATTATTCTAGCAAAACCTCAAAATTATTTAAATCATGCTTAACTCCTTCAAAAATCAAGACCTTTTTCTAACCATGTAATTGAAGGAATTTGATAGCACTTCCTTCTAGAAAAATGTTCCTCATTGTCTCAATTTTCTAACGACATCAAAATCATTCAATTTGATTCCATAGTCCAAAAGTTATACCCCAAACATTTCGGACTGTTCTTACGCTGAAACAATATTTTGTGCTTAACTTCCATCTAAAAATTGATATTCTTAGAGACTGAATTAAAACTCAATTTCATCAAAAAATTTGTAGCCTTATCTCTCTAATTTAACCTAAATTAAGAATCATCTTATTTGGATAACTAGAGAAAAGGTTATGACTAAAACACCAAAGCATACTCATTGAACATGTTTCAATTACATTTTTCCAGCTTTTAACTTCTAATATTTCACATATAACCCATCTTGTATCTAAACCATCTTTTCTATTTCATTTCAAATTCAAGAATCCTCTTTTTCTTTACACATAAATAATCGCCAACAATTTTTCATTTAATAGAAAAGTTCGGGGTCCAATAATTCTCCCTCCTTTAAAGAATTTCGTCCTCGAAATTCTTACTTGAGTGATCAAACAAATGGATAACTCATAAGTCAATGGTCCGGTTCTTAATAACTTTATATGGACCAAGACAATTCAAGCTTAGTTGCTTCTTTATCTTAACCTGAGCACATCTTGCATTCAATCTAAGCAAACTTTGGGAATGTGATACTCTTGGAAACAATTCATCCTTCGCTTTATAGTTCACATCTCTATAGTGTCAGTACACTTAATTCTTATATCTCTCTCACTCTATTTCCATATCTTTGTTGTTGATCCACCAAATTCATTCATCACTCTTGAATCACTTAATTCGTAATACCGATCAATTTCACTTATCTGTAACATCTCCAATCAATTCTGACCTTCAACCCTCTTTGGTCCTATTCATCCAAATAAAGAGACGAACAACTCTTTTTGTCGTATAACGCCACACTTTATTTAATGTTATCACTATGATACTAATTGCGATACTTAAAGTCAATCAAAGCTATACATTGATCTCATTTCCACTAACACATTCTTATGGTAGATCATAAACATTGTCACCTTAATCAATCAACCACTTTGGTTTTAATTTTATCTTCTTAAGATCATAACAATTTCTGCTTTCACTACATTCTCTTTAATCTCATCGTTCCAACTTGTCTCCCTATTTTCTTCAAACAATACATGATAATACATTCACATCTTTATCATATTCGGGGATATACACCACAGTATAATATTGATGTATATTCAATTCCACAAATACAAATGCGTTGACTCATTGTCTGTCATATTTAACGATAGAATGTTTCTCATCTCTAATTATCCACAACTTTTATTTTCTTATATCATGAAAGAGTATCATTTTTCTCACTAATTCTATCCATTCAAACTCTTAACAAGTGCCCATGCGTGTGACTTATACACATGTGACTCAGAATAAGGATCAGTCGCTAATGTCTGCTATAACATGTTCACAACGCATTTACCTTAACACATAATTCGAAAACGCCTATGTAAGATCCTAATGCTGGTGCTCTAATACCATAACTTTTGGATCCCGCTTGATTCTAAAATCTAACTCTTGCTCTGATACCACAAATATTGGGTCTCACTTATTTTCGGAGCCCAACCTCTTGGTTCCTTGTAATCTCCTTAACCATCATTGGTTCATCCTTATTATCATAACATATTAAACCAAAAAGGGAGAGCTCACACAGCGGTATTGTATCCCTTAGTCTCTATTTTATTTTGAAACAAGAACCAACTCAATCGGAGCTCTATAACTCAAGATATGCATAAGAAACCAAAGTATGTTCATGGCCCAAACATGCTCTCCCAACTGACCCCTCAATTTCTTTCTATCAATCTTTTTCACTTCAACACCAAAAGCTACAAATTTTTATGGAAAGGTATAAAAACGTGTTAGGAATCTATCACATCAATAATCACCTCAATCGGAGGTCAGACGAAGAAGTTATGGCCAAATGAATCCAACATGTTCATGTCCTTACTTATACTATACATGCCTTGGCGCAATTGCCATAACTCTCACTACAGGTGTCGGATTGATTTCGTTTTTGGACGTTTGGAAAGAAGAATTCTAGATCTACAACTTTCTTAAGGACTTAGAAATGAAATTCTATCATTCAAGGGTCAAAAAAAATGGGCCGTGTAACCCAACAAGGGCAGGCCGTGTAACCTTCAGTATAATAGTGCTCCTGCACTAGAAACACACGACCTGTGTGATTTTACACGGGCAGGCCATGTAACCTTCAGGTGACACTAAATTTTCACCTTCCAAGACCCCTCCAATGGATCCCAAGCCCATCCTGTCATCCCTTTTATTCATAATCTTGCCAAATTCAACTCTTTCTAGTGCGATATCACTCCAAATACTCTAATTGTTCGGGAAACACATCCTATGCAACATCACCTACTCAAACAATCATATCTCTCAACTCTGACATCCAAAAATTGCATACTTTATATCATTGGAAAGCTATAAAGAAGAGTTACAATTTTATGAAGGAAACTTTGACTAATTCTACCAAAATCGATTCATTTTTTCCTTGGAAGTCAGAATACACATTTTACCCTCATAAAAAAACTTGAAATTTATCTCAACTTCACTTTATCTATTTCAACATCATTCATAACAATTCAACTTCCAATTGGAATTCATCAAACTCTCAACCTCAATTCATTCAACTCCTCATATTCAATAACATCTCATCATTCACCAAAAATCCTATCTTCCTTTTTCCATAATATCTCACTTATATATATAACAATAGTTCATGCTCAAGATTCATCAACTCAAGTGGAAAACTTCAAACATACCTAATTTCAACTTAACATCATCTATACACAATTCATATGTCATTAACATCATAAGATAAATGTTTACAAAACTTTAATGGCATTCCAAGCCACATTACATCATCAATATCAAAATCCAAAATACAAAAGATGCAAAACCTAATAGTTCTTGAAATGCATCTAAAGTCTTACTTTTTACAACATTTAACTTCAAATACAAAATATGCATAATTGAAATGTTGCCTCCATTCGTGATTACTTGATCTCATTCTCATCACCTGAATAGGGGAAAGAGAGTGGGGTGAGCTTAAAAGCTCGTGGATAACAAGTTTATAACCGAGAAACAAGCAAAAACCCTTGATATATTTATTGTCATTGTAAAATTCAAATTGAAATCCATGTAACACATATTTCCCAAATTCACAACTTATCAAGCAATTCATAAACATCATAAATCATGAATTCATCAAACTTAACACAAATCATGAACACATAAGCACATCAGAAATGGTTTGGGTAGGTCCATATTCATGACACATTACACATTCCCATATAATGGTCCTGTGTAGCCGTAAACTTGAGGGAGTCCTTGAAGGAGCTCTTTGCCACTAGCGGGTAGGCGGGAGAAGCCTATTCTTGGGTCAACATGAACGTGAAGGTTCTTGAAGGACTACCACAAACCCACATAACATGAAATTCATAACTTGAAAACAAATTGCCCAAATGGCAAAATTTCATAAACTTGTTTTTCAAGAACATGCAATTTTTGGAAAAGCCCTTTCATATAGCAATTCACAATTCATTATCAAAATTTCATACACCAAAACATATAGCAATTTCGCAAACCATTCAAAAGCAACAAATGCCACAATTATAAAGCAATTGAGAAATCATTTTATTCTCTTGACTAAAAGAAAACATAATGGATCATTATCCAATTATAAACATGAAACCCACCTTGATTTCCTTGCTTGAAAGCCTTGCTCAAAAAGCATCAAAGGGAAAATTCCCAAATCAAAAGGAATTCAAATTGGACAACCCACAATACATAATCACCAAAATTGATCCTAGAAAACTCATACCCATGCATTTCCTAAGCTCTTTGAACCCAAACCCCTTTCAAAATCCAAAGAGTAAAATCCAACTTACCTTGAATCTTCACCAAATGGAGAGTTTCTTGGCTCTAATGAAAGCTCTCATCTTCTTCTTCCTTTTTCCCTTCTTGAGCAACCTCAAATTTCCTCTTGAAAGCCATGCAAAGATGAAACCTACTTTCTTTTTCTTCTTTTTCTCTCCTTTCTCTCTTCTCTACGACTCTCTCTCTCTCTTCTCTTTGTTTCTTCCCTCCCAATTTTCGTGCTTGATTCTTCCTTAAAAGCCAAACAACCCTTCTTATTACAATTTTGCCATTAATGAGTAAAAAATGACCCTTAAACCCTTCCTTACATGCCTTGAACCTTAAATACTTAAGTGATCTTCCCAAAAAGCCCTCATACATACATACTCTTGCTACTTAATTCCACCAAACCATATTTTAAAATCCTACCAACATTAACATAATAATGAACTCCAAATAAAATAATTAATCTAGCAAAACCTCAAAATTATTTAAATCATGCTTAAATCCTTCAAAAATCAAGGCCTTTTTCTAACCATGTAATTGAAGAAATTTGATAGCACTTTCTTCTAGAAAAATGTTCCTCATTGTCTCAAGTTTCTTACGACATCAAAATCATTCAATTTGATTCCATAGTCCAAAAGTTATACCCCAAATATTTCAGACTGTTCTTACGCTGAAATAATATTTTGTGCTCAACTTCAATCCGAAAATTGATATTCTTAGAGACTTAATTAAAACTCAATTTCATCAGCTAATTTGTAGCCTTATCTCTCTATTTTAACCCAAATCAAGAATCATCTCATTTGGATAACTAGAGAAAAAGTTATGACTAAAACACCAAAGCATACTCACTGAACATGTTTCAATTACATTTTTCCAGCTTTTAACTTCCAATATTTCACATATAACCCATCTTGTATCTAAACCATCTTTTCTATTTGATTTCAAATTCAAGAATCCTCTTTTTCTTTACACATAAATAATAGACAAAATTTTCTCATTTAATAGAAAAGTTCGGGGTCCAACAACCCCTAGCTTTGGAGGCATTGTGCAGATCAAGTTATCAGAAGGTGTGTACCGAAAAATGAATCGTCATCAATTTTAGCCTTCTGCCATTCATATGCTTGCAGAGGACATTTTGGAGTAAAACGGACAGCTCAAAAAGTTCTAGAGAGCGGCTTCTACTGGCCAACATTGTTTAAAGATGCATATGCCTTTTACAAATCATGTGATAAATGCCAACGGTTAAGTAACTTGTCCCGTAAGGATCAATTACAACAAACCCCTTTACTTTTTTGTGAAATTTTTGACGTTTGGGGCATTGATTTTATGGGACCTTTCCCTCTGTCTTTTGGCTTTACTTATATATTGCTAGCAGTTGATTATGTTTCTAAATGGGTGGAAGCAAAAGCCACTAGGACTAATGATGCTAAGGTTGTTGCAGATTTTGTTAAGGCTAACATTATTTCTAGATTTGGGATACCGAAAGCCGTCATTAGCGACTGAGGAACCCACTTCTACAATAGGGTGATGGAAACAATGTTCATAAAATATCGTATCACGCACAAAGTTTCTACTACTTACCATCCTCAAACCAACAGGCAAGCTGAAGTCTCGAATCGGGAAATTAAGTTAATCCTGGAGAAAACTGTGCAACCCAATAGGAAGGATTGGAGCTTAAGACTAGAAGATGCATTGTGGGCCTACCGGACGGCCTACAAAACACCAATCGGAATGTCGCCGTACAGGCTAGTGTTTGGAAAGCCATGTCATCTTCTAGTGGAATTACAACATAAGGCATATTGGGCTATCAAAAGATGCAAAATGCACTAGGATGATGCGGGAGTGCATAGGAGGTTGCAGCTTTAGGAGTTGGAAGAGATGAGGAATTAGTCATATCAAAATGCAGTGATATATAAGGAGAGGACGAAAGCTTTTCATGATAAAATGATTTCAAGGAAAATTTTCTTCGTGGGCCAAAAAATTTTACTATATCCTTCCAAACTCAAGCTCTTTCCTGGTAAGTTGCGTTCCCGTTGGGTTGGTCCATTTGTTATCACTCATGTCTTTCCTTTTGGTGTAGTGGCGATACGGAGCCTCAGAACTGACAAGACATTTCAAGTGAATGGTCATCACTTAAAGCTGTATTATGAGGGCTTTGAAACGGAGGATTTGGAGGTGTTAATGCTAGAGGATGTGACTGGTGTCACTTAAAGCACGCAACTAGAGGTCGAGCCAATGTCATTAAACAAAGACGCTGCTTGAGAGGCAACCCAAGGGGAGTTAATTTCTGTCTTTTACATTTTTGCATTTGTTATTTTTGTTAGCTACTCCATATCTGGAATTTGATTTTATATTGTGGACAATGCAAGTTTTAAGTGTGGGGGTAGGGTACATTAGTTTTGATGCATATTTTTTAGCTTAATCGTAGCTTTTGTGACTCCTCAGGCGATTTTCAAAATCAAACAAACAAAATAAAAAATTTTCTTGTTTTCTATTGCTTTTAGGTTTATTTAATCATAATTAGAGTGTGAATTGATTAGTAAAATCCATGGAAAAATTTGGCATGTACTTTTGGATGGTTTTGGAATTAATGATCTTGGTATATTATTTTGATCGTTTTATTTCGAATCTATTGTTAAAATATTTACTGTAATCTGTAATTGTTACTTTTAATATCTGTGAGTAGCATCTAACGATTGTTAATCATTAGGAACAATATAACTTAGGTTAGATAACCCGAACGTGTGAGGTTACTGCTTTTATTGATCGTTTTCCAATTCATCATGTGACTGCCAAATTGAATCTAAAGATCATATCCTAGGTTATTCGGTAGTTAGATTTAATTAATGATCGTATCTTAATTAATTACAACCTAAGGGAAAACTAAGATTTGGAGAGCGTTCTATTAGTCTCAGATCAATAGTCTGAAAAAATTGTAAAGACTTTAGCAAGAAGAAATATGCTTAATTTTGTTTAGGCCGAGATTGACCCTAGAACCAGACCTTACTTATACTAAACACTTTTCTCATTTTTGATTATTTGTTTTAATTTGTTTTCGATAGTTTAATTTTACTTTTAATTTCTAAATTGTTTGAAATCCAAAAATCCCCCCATATACTTTGCTTACATCAATTAATTTCATTACGGAAGTTAACCGAACATTCCCTGTGGATTCGATCCCGACTTACCACAAATACAAATTTTAGTGTGCAAAGTCAGGTAAATTTTGCAGTGCACTCGACACGTGTTGTGACCACCCTCTTCTTTTGTTATGCATATATATTTCTAGCTTGCCTTTTCAACTCCTCCTCCTCCTCTAATTATTCCCCGTAAGAATTGCTTTGTCAATGCTTCAACAGTCTTATAAGACCTTTTGAAAAGAAAATATAGGAGATCCAATATATATGCTTTAAAGAGAACATAACATTTATTATTTGTAACTTACCTCCATATGTTAGTGATCGATTCATCCATGATACTAGTCTTTTCTAAATTTTCTCAATTAGTGGGAAAAATCTGTTGGACCAATGGTGGTTGACAAATTAAATCCTACTTATGTTTTGATAATAATAAAATATATAGAATTGGTTAAGA
>JAOSBM010000001.1:8940008-8951695 GCA_027568955.1 Erythroxylum tenue
ATAATCCACAAACAGAAAACTTCGCACTAGGAAGAACTTTCAAAAGCGGCACTGCCATTATCTTTGGAAAGCCATGAGCTTTAAGCAAAGCCCTGGAATGGTCGAGACAATAATTTTAGCTTGCGAAGGAAGTGAAGCGTACAAATGCATGGTTAAGATAAATGAAGAAAGTGGCAGGTCCCCTATTGCTGTCTTACTTTATCCATGAAACAGAATCAGATGCTCAAATGTCAATATCTTCTTTTAGAGTTGCCATTAATGTCGAGATAAGAAGCCAACTCACTTAGTATTGAAATATTTGCATAGGCGATAACTTAAAATTGTCCAACTGCATTCCATTCAAGTCTTAGAACGTGTCACTAACCAAGAATCCAATTCCGTCGGAAGCAGCTTTATGAGGTCAAAGTTTCTGCTTTCTGCTTTTCCACCTATATTCAGTCAGATTTTCAGCTGACTTGGAGCATGTCAAACTGCAACACTATACCATAAAACGATATGACCGACTTCGTCCTCTTAATTCTTTCTTCAAGTTCATTGTACGTTTCAAACTATATGCAAATTTCTTGTTCATTTCACACACTACTAATAAACCCTCTTCTAAAAGTTGCAGCATACGCAAAGACACATATTCACTAAGCAGGGAAACAACCTGCTGCATACCTGATTCCAGGATCTTACTTCTTTACCTATGGTCACTACCAAAACGGCACAAAAAATCCACCACCCTGATGTGAGTCAGTACGCTTAGCATGACATGCGTATTACCAGAGCAATGTAGAGATCAAACAGCAGACAGGATCCAGCACTATTACAGTAATGGTGCAAGTGAATATTAATCTCCGCGTGATTAATGAAACCGAAACTTGGCATCTAGAATCAATTGAACATTCCCACGAATCAACCATGCAAATTTCAGTGCACTAAGGCAAATCTACTACTATCAGGATATTAATGCTGTGGCAATGCATCTAAGAGGGGTAAAACTTGTACTGAGGATTCGCAGAATATTAGGGCAGCAACATTGTAGATCCCTGTAGCCCAGGTAAAGGGGACCTCGACTTAATATTGTTCAACATACATGCTTTAAGGAGCTGTACATTATACAGTCCAAACGAGAAACGTGAAATAGAAAGGGAACAGGATCCCGTTACTCTGCTACAAAAAAGTAACAAAGCCCAAAAGGACGAGACTCTTGTTCCTCCACAAAAAAAAGACGGTTCTTCAAGACAAGAACTCTGTATTTCAATCCTCCTAAGCCTTGGGTGAATTCTCTGGAGTCTTTGAGTACCATAACTGCTTCACCTTTTATGAGCCGTGATGGCTGCACGAAACTTTTCCACAATCGAGCCATCCTTGAACTTCAGCGCATATGTTGAAAGACTATCCTTGTTTTCAGCAGTGCTGTTCATGCAGGCAAAAGTAACACCTCGCTTATCCATATCTGTGAGCTTCATCTCAGGGTATAGACCTGCATTCAGAATCAGCCTGTAATTACCACTGCATCTCATAAGGAGCCTGGCTCTTTCTATAACTGTAGTAGAAATGTTCACTTTGACTTCTCCCTTTCCACGTTCCTTCCAGGAACCATCAAGAAACTCAAACAACACAGAGTCAGCTTTGAAAACCATCTTCTCATTCTCTTCTCCTGTCTCTACTGGAACCTCCTGCAACGATGGGAAACTGCTTCCTTCATTGTTTGAGATAGTAGATGAACCAGTCATGCTAAACAGTGCAGAACTTCCATTATTCGAAAGACTGAAACCAGAACCAGGCTGGTGACCAGCTTTGGTATCAAATGCTGACCCATCCTTAGGAAGTGAGCCAAAGGTGAACATAGAGGAAGAAAACCCAGTTCCAGCAAGCCCCATAAAAGCATTTTGGCTACTTGAGAGTTGTTGGAAAGAACTCAAAGGGGAACCTTCAGCACTGAGGTCTACATTTTCACTAGTATTATCCTTCTTATCTTCACCTTCTGTTTTATCATCTTCAGTTTTTTCATTGTCAATCTTATCACCTGGCTGTTTCATATTTTCCACCTTGGTTTCAGCTGCCACATCACCTTTATCTTCCCCGTTCTCAGTATTCAACTTATGAGTAGCACTTTCTGCTAGTGACTCATCATTCTTGCTTTCTAAGAACTTTATATTTTCATCTTCAACCTTTTCTACTACCTCAGAGGCATTCCGAATGTCTTCAGAAACTTTCTCGCCACTAGCAGCTATATCATCACTTCTTACTGGAACAGAACATGCAGTTGGTTCAGAAGGCTCAGAAAGGCTAGAATTCTCACCTCCATCCTTCTCCACCTCCTCAGATGGATCCTTCTCAGTGTCTTCAGAAAGGCCATCCCCACCAGTAACTATTTTACCAATTGCTTCATCAGCAGTAGGTGCAGCTGGTATGGAAGGGGTAACCAAGTGAATCCCTGCAAATGGGTTGGCTGCAGGAGGTGACGATGGTCGACTAAGACGAAATTTTACAATTCTTCTGCTTGCAAGCACCTGATCACTAGCCTTCTTGAAAGTGCCAGTCTCTTGTTCAATTGAATCTTTATCATCAGCAAGAACAGGATTCTCCTTTGAGATCTCCCTTCCAGCAACCCTCTTTTTTGAAGGTGGAAGAGAATTTTCAGCATCCCCCATTTCCAAAACAAGCCAACTTAAAATCTATGAATTGTTTCCCTAATAAAACTGAAAAGGATGATTTCTGCAAATCCAAACAGGAAAGTTAAAAGCAGAATGTGGAAATGTGCTTTTCTTTTGAAACCCCAGGTTTTCAGAAAAAAGCAGAAATATGAAAAGCCAACAACTGCCGGAAGAAATTTGACAAAGTATTTTATTTTCAATAAAGTGATCTAAAAGAATATAAACACAAGGCATCTAACTCAGAAAACCTATGCGCCCAGAAAGCTGTAAGCCTGCTAAAGAATACTACAGCGTTCTCTCACACACAAGATCCTATATGTTTGAACAAAACCAAAGTAATGCAATGAAATATAATATTGGGACATCAATGAGACTACCTCTCAAGTTGTACTACACATAACAGTCCTTTGTAATTCCCACAACTAACAGTAGAACCAATTTGGCGCAAATTTCCCTTACAGGAACTAACTAACATTCAACCAAGGACCAAATTAGCTAAATGCCAGATCCTACTCACAGAGTTATGTCCAAGTCTATTCAGCATAATGGGAACGAAAGGAAAGCTGACATCAATATAAACTGCTAACTTCATTACGAAGCTCCAAAGATGGTCCGCCACATCTAAATAAAAACATTAAATTTCAGCAATTGAAAAAGAATTATGAGGTTTGATATGAGCACTAGTATCCAGACACGACCAATAATCCACTTAAGACACCCTCCAGTCTTAATAATGTAAAAGGGGCAGAAAACTAATTTGTGCTTGATTAAGCACAAGTACCGTATAGTCAACTAACAATTATCAAGACAAATCTCCAATTAGCTATATTGAGGTAAAAGAAACCGAGCAATGAAACAATCCCACATAATCCAAGAGTCTTGTGGCATTTAATACATTCCCTTCAAAAATCGATTAATCCATGATTTATAGTTTACAGAAGGAAAAAAGAAGAAGAAGAAGAAAATCTCAAAACTTTTAAAAGAAAAGATTAATCACTAGCAAGCGTTTTTCTCAACACTTCATGATTGCAAAGTAAACAAGCCACCTCTATAGCAGACAACATCAAACAAAGTAATTAAGAAATGAAATGGAAACCGATAAATTGACTCTGTTTTTACCAGAAGTGGTTAGCGAAAATGATTACGAGTGACACACAAACCATACCACAAAAAAAAGTAAAAAGTGAAAACTCGGACTTAACCGTCCCACACGCAAAATATGTAATAAAGGAAATAATTTCCAGTTTCCAGGCCATTAGAAGCTACCAAACCAATCGCACTTTCTTCCACATTCTACGTACACATAAAGTAAAAGTAAACAAAACCCAGATAGCCAATAATCAAGCATGTGTGTAAAACTGTGCACAAAGCCCCCGCCAATAACTAAGATATGAAACCCCAAAATACATGAAAGGAAAAAGGAAATAAATCTTTAAAGAGAGAGAGAGAGAAGGAAGGAAACCAAAAAATAACTTTGAAGAAAGGATGAGCAAATCAAATTTTTTTAAAAAAGGCGGGTTTTGGTACTTACAAGATGGAGGGAGGGGAGGGAAAACCCTATGGAAGAAGGGGAAATATCAAAAAATGAAAGGGTTTCTAGACTCTTTCTTCAATTGCCATCGATTAACTGGGGCTTAAAGTTAAAACGGAGATTTGAGCAGAAGCGGGATCCCCCT
The DNA here is from genome assembly GCA_027568955.1 of Erythroxylum tenue. NCBI lineage: Eukaryota > Viridiplantae > Streptophyta > Magnoliopsida > Malpighiales > Erythroxylaceae > Erythroxylum > Erythroxylum tenue. The sequence continues at coordinate 8,944,330 of JAOSBM010000001.1, forward strand.
ATCTCTGAGGCCGAATTCGTCACTTGAAGTTCTGCATGGAATGACTTTATGTTCCTGTGCTTATGGAAAATATTAAGTAAACTTTTATCACTTGGAGATTTCTCACTGTAGCTTCAACAGAATGCCCTATACTACTGGAATTTTACCATGGAACAGGCGATGCCATTTCCAATATCCTAGGAAAGAGTATTAAGATTCAATTCCCAAAAAGAAGAAGATTCTCCTCTTCCAAGTCAGAAGAAGAAAAGCATATACTTGAATTGTTCTTTGGAAGAGGAGAAAAGCATATACTTGAATTGTTCCAAGATCTTAACTCCATAAAACAGCAAAAGCAATTGCATGATTATGATCATATAGGTTGAATACATGTTTACATGTTACATATAGAGGGGAAGGGAGAAAAAAAAATACATTCACAATGGCACAAGATACCACAAGGCCATAAAGAATTGCTAAGCCAACAAAGCAAAAAGGAGTAACTAAATGTTAAATCCTTTTTTAGGTCTATATTGCTCCATGACAAAAATTAAGCTGCTGCCCACCCAAGCCGTAAATGAAAACAAGACAACCTCCTTCTAGCCCCCAGCCTGGAACCAAACCTGATAATTGTTATACAAAGGAAGAAATTATCAATTGAAAACCACATTGTTCAACCCGTACTCTGTCCAAAAGTGTTGCACGGGCCAATTTGCATGTGTATCACATATAAGTATGCTTCTCTCACCTAACTAATGCAGCTGGAACTCATTGTGGTTTAAGAAGAACTCTGATGAGGTGTAAACACTGCAAACAGAAAGCCCACGACAAGAAAGTTAGAATACTGAAGACATAAACCAGGTCACTCATCAGATAAATAAAGAACGGAAATAGGTGATGTTAATGTAAAGCTGATGAAAACAAAACGTTGGCAGAACAGAAACAAAAGTGATAACTTTAAACCAATTTACTTGGTAACACCATTAAGGAAAGTAAAGAACGTAAATCACTCCCAACAAGTAAACAATCAAATGAGCACTTAACTGAAATATTTTTCCTAAATGAATCATCAACATTTGCAAAACCTACAAAAATGAATACAGCTAAAGGCCCTTGAGTATTTAGTTTCTTAGTGTGAATTCAATCGAATGAATCCAACAGCAACAATACAATCCTATTATGCTAGGGCAGTAATCATAAGAGGCTTAAGGTTTCAATATAAATGACCAAGTTATGACAAAAAGAAGTAAACTTTGGATCTGAACTCAACTTACTATGTTGGTACATGCCATTTTGAAAACAGGAAAAATAAATAAATAAGTACTAGCAAACTTCCATAGAATCCTAGGCGATGTTTAGACAGATAGACCTATAGTTTTGTGTTGGCAAGGAAAAAAAGATAATAATTTCCAATAAAAATAACTTGTGAAAATGGGATGGCACTGTTAGAATCAATTAATCACCAGAGACAAAATTTGGATTTTCACATTGCCCCGACCAACTGTTTTATGCTGAGGGGGTTCCTTCATTATTCGTACCCCACTCTTCCTCGGCCTCATTTCCATTAACAAGCACTGCACCATCCGTTGAATCAGCATCTACCACGACTCCTTCATCTTGGCTACCCTCTTCTCCATTCTGGTCTTCTACATTCTGTTCATCTCCATTCTGATCTGCAGTCTATTACAGGACAACAAATAGGAAAAGATGAAAGATCACAAAGTTGAATTTCTCAACAGCAGCAGCAATACCTATATAAAAGTAGCTCAATAAACATCAACAAAAATGTGTGTATGCACAAAAGAGTACATAATATTACATATTAAAGTCCTAAAGCTTCAAAAGCCTCAAGATGTAGTCACTATAAAGCAGGTGAAATTCAGAAAAAATCAGTAAGCAGCACATTACCACCAGCAAGTACGTGTTATGTGTGCATAAGAAAAACTTGAAATACACAAGCAGAATATACCTCGTGAACAAATTCTCCATTCTCAAAGTTTTCCTCTTCTACTTGCATGTTTGTGAAAGCTTCAACAAGTGTCGTTCGAGATTTATCAGCATGCTTAAGATAGTCCCCTGCAGGAGGATAAACAGTCCTACAAGAATAATCACCACAAAGCGATTAATTGTCTTGTCACAGAATCAAGCATACAAAAAAAGTTATATATTCCAATTATGTGCTCAGATTTGCAAGTAATAGAAAATGACAGTATAGCAACAGATTTTTTTTACTTTTTGGATAAAGAACAAACGAAGTAATTGGTTCGCAAGTGAATTTTCAATTTTTTTCCTGAAAAAGCGGGTAAATGCCAAAGAAATCACTTTTGAACACAAACAAATTGGGGCATTTTTATCATTATTGCTCAGAAGAAAGATTCCACACATCCGAGTTCTAAGGATGCAAGCTTAATTTTCTCCACTATAAGAACGATAAGCCTTGCAGCAATACCTTGTTTCCGCTACTTTAGACTCGAGGGATAGAGCTATCTGCCAATCATCAAACATATTTGCATACTCTTCGGGATCTGCCAAAGATTCTGCAGCTTTTGGATTAACCTGTAAAAACAAAAAATATAACATTCTCAACACAGAGTAAAAAATTAACATGGCCCTTTCTTCTCTGAATTGGTAACTACAGCACACAAGTGCAACAAATGAATCCATTCCTTTTATTTTATACCTAATAAATCATAATTGGACTTCAACCTTTTGCACAGATACTTGAGCTACCAGGAAATAACACTCAACAGTAATATGTAAGAGAACGAGGCAAGTTATTGATGGACATAAATAGGAGAGAAAGGTAAAAGACGAAGTGAATAATGTTGATAAAAATTAGTTGTTAAGAGATGAATGAAAAACTACCTTGTTAAGGTCTTTTCGCCAAATTGCAACAATCTCTGAAACCTTGCTTGGAAGATAAGATCGTGCCATCAATGCAGCCTCAGGTATACGATTACTGCAAGAAAAATGGTTCAGTAGGAATAACCACAGCTTTATAATAGTTTGTGTTAGAGTATCCCATATTGACTAAATATGAAAATGTTAAAAGATTTATAAGTGGTAAGGATCAACTATCCAAATGACTAGTTCTAGTCATTTTGGCAATAGTTGACTCAAGCTCAATTCTTATTAATGGGCTCTACACTCTACTCATATTAAAAATTCTAATATAGTATTAAAGCAGGTTTGGTCCGGATTATTAATTTCTCAGTTGTCCGTCTAGAAATCTAGTCCTAACAGCCCGATCAAGTTACCACTGCGTTTATTTCAGGTGACAACTGGAAGTCCAGTCCCAGTTGCACTTGAGGGAAAGTGTTAGAGTATCCCATATTGACTAAACATGAAAATATTAAAGGGTTTATAAGTGGTAAAGGTCAACTATCCAAATGACTAGTTCTAGTCATTTTGGCAATAGTTGACCTAGGCCCAATTCTTATTAATGGACTCTACACTCTACCCATATTAAAAAATCTAATAGTTTGCAATAGAAAGTAATCAAGAACAAGAACCTTTCCACCAGAAGCTGGAGACAGTCTTCCAATCTGCCCAACATGAACAAACAGACAAATGCAACATTGTTCTTCCCTTGCTCTTTAGCTAGGGATGCAAGTTCTGAAAGACCTTCAGCATCTCCTAAAGAAGAATATAGAAGTAATAAACCACTCAAATCTGTTGCTCGCTTCATGCATTCCTCAGCCATTTCTAACTGCAGACATAAAATGAGCAGAGAGATCAAAAGTTGTATAAAAGTGCAGTCAATAGCAAAATATAAAAAGTAGATGTTGGTCTGAGTTGAGGTCTTTCCGGTCAAAGTATGGGCTGGTTCAGATCTGAAAACACTGAATCAAATCATCTGGTAAGTACTCATTAACATAAAACAATACCTTCCCATTGGACATAGATAATTCTCCCAGTTGCTTCCATTTGGACTCATTCTGAACTTCTGTGGCAATATCCTGTAAAAGCACAGTATTATATGTATCACTCAACTTGAGCGCAATAACATCACAAAGTTTGAGAAGTTTTAAAAACAAGATAAAAATTCCTTAGATGCTAAATAATTTAAAGCTATCATGACTTCCTACAAAAACACATGTCCTTACCTTCGCAACCTGTAATCTACCAAGCTGGATTGCAAGCTCAAATCTATAATCAGGATCTGTGGCTACTTCCAGAGCTTCTTCCACCATACCTCGCGATTCCAAGAAACGAGCCACACTAGGAATCAATGACAAATTGTTATCTACAGTAAAAGAAACATCTTCATAACCAAACTTCTAGACAAGGCAACCATGCAAGGTACACACATGAGAAAGGTTCAATTCATAGATCCAGAGCATGGATAATATATTATCATCTAAAAGGTAGACTGAAGCACACAATCAATGAAATCGTTTGGCCTTCAACTAAAGAATAAAGTTTGCATCCAATAGATTCAATAAAGGATTTTACTCTAACAGATCTGTTGGAATTATTTAAATGCTTGTTCAGAAAAAGGGGAGGAACAAACAGAACTTAGGGTATGAAAGGACAGAACCATTCTGGAATATCAAATTTCAGTACTTCCATCCAAACAAAGGTGTTAAGAAAGAAAACAAATAATAATAATCCAGACCACAAAAGAGAAGAGTCTGTTCATACAAATAACTTTGAAGTCCCCAAAAATATGTTATGGATTATTATGTTGCAGCGCACAAGAAATTACAAATCCTACATTTACTAGCTTTCACCAGTAGCCAAAAGATGCTATGTCACAGACGTCCAATTTACCTGTTGTGATGCTCCTTTGGAATTGACAGTAAAACTTCATTGGCCCTTTCTATATCTCCACGCATCACAAGAGTCTTATATTCAATCAAACTAAGAAGTAAAGTGTATCCCATGACACTGCAAAACATATGAAAGAAACTGGTAAAAGATCACTCATTGTGTAAACAAAAATCATGCAACTTGTGGAAACCAAGAAGACTACTAACTTGAGTTCTTTATCAATTAGATACACACGACTATGACTTGCAAGATATCCCAGTAAATACGTTGGGCGGTCCAGATGATACATTGTTGTCACCTAGAATGGAAGGGTTACATTTTCAGATGACATTAAAAACACAAGGGAATCATCAAGCAGCAAATACAAAACTCTGCAAGCACAGATGGAAAAATGGAAGACACCTCGCCTCCAACACAGTAATTAAGTCTCCAAGAGGAATTGTTGTAAATGAAGCAGTCCCCAACCCATAAGCCTGTCCTAACACGCTCATTGGTTTCATGAAGAAGCTCAAAAGCATCTTCAACACCTTGTTCATCCACAGGTCTTCCACTATCCAAATATGAGGAAACTATATCTCGCTGCAATATTCAACATTGACACATATATTTATGAAGCTAACTGAACCATCAATAGACAGCATAAGTCATATATAAGAGGAAAAAGCTAAAAAGGAATCTCACATTGTATTTCAGGATGTAGTAGGACGATTCACCGGCAATTGTTACTAGATCACCACTCTCAGCCCAATAAAGGTTCTGAAATGTTCAAGATCAATTAGTTATAGCTAAAGATTTACTTTCAAAACAGTCCAATAACATCCAATATTTAGAAGGAAAAATATGACGTTACCTTCACTGTAACATCAATTCTTCTAATCAACCTGCACTCAACCCAATCATAGAAACAAATGAAATTGTTTGAGCACATCGCCAACAAAGTTCCACCATAAATGCGCTCAGCTGAGAAGGTTGGCCGAACACTCCTCTTTTCCTGAAACAAATCACCTCATTTAGTTTATAATATTTCCAAGAAAACGTTTTGTATCTGTTACAACTTACGACCATACATGCAGAAAAATTTTCCTTTCATGATACAGTACTCAAAGTACATACCAAGAAAGGGTACACACCTGGAAATTTTTGCTGAAAATCTTAATTTTTGATGTACTTTCCCTGACAGCATATTCTCCATCCAATGACCAAACAAATTCCAGTGCTGAACCAAATGATCTATTTCTCCAAGCCAAAGCTGTATATATGATGTACTCACCATCTCCACAGACAACAACGAATCTACCATTGGGATTGTGTTTTAAGCTCTAGATCACAAAATCGATCATGAAATAAGTAATCTTTATAGAATATGTGTGGACACCTAAATCATCCAGAAAATGGTATTTCAAGTGATAAAGGATGCTCAAGATGCAGGTGCAATATAACATGAACATAAAATAATGGAGATTTCCATGTATACCATAAAATTAGAAATATGTTTCATCTACAACACATACAAAGAATTTTAATACATCCGAATGCAGATATATAGCTTCAACAAATATGATAATGAAGGCATTATTCACGGCACACATATCAGATGAAAAAAGAAAAATCCCCACTTACTTGTGGATAAAGATCACAAGTGCCAAGCTCCTTGACAGCCAAAGGCAATCTCTCTCCGTCAGTAACCTAAAACACAGGGCAAAAGCTTATAATTCAACAACATGGAAAATAATAATTTACCCTTCAATATGCAAGGTCAGGCAGCAACAAAGAAGCTGGTTTAATTGAGTCCCAACCTCATAATCTGCTCCAATGCTTTTAATATTAACAGTTTGTATTTCATTGTGCTTGGCCCATATAATCTTTCCACTACTGTCCATACTAGCCACAGGTACTTCTCGACCTATTTTAACCATAATGGTTCCTTCATCATAGCCAATCACAATCCTGCAAAGACAATATGAAAGTCCCACATCCAGTTGTAATCAACAAAGAAGAAAAGCTTCAGATAGATGCAATTAGGTGAATAATCACACAGAATTGTTCAACGAGAGGAATTTTTCTACTGAAATATTTGGGGGGAAACAAATAATCTCTTTCCAAGAATTTTGCAGATAATGCAAGATTGACAACAAAGTATAACATACTTGATCACTATGTAACTCCTCCAAATCAATTCAGACACTTCAACAACAATTTTTTTATACTTTTGTTAAGAAACCATAATCAGAATGCTTACTTGCGTGAACCCTTCATGTATCCAATAGTCCAAACTCTTTCCAGACCATAGTTCAATGTGTTCTCAAGCCTGAAAGTCAATGGAAGACATTACATTTTAAGAGTGGAAGAGAGAAAAACATTTCATTGTTAACATAAACCAAACTTCCCTCTGGTCTCCACCTTCAACCCAAAGAAGAAAAGGATGAATGATAAAAGCTAAGTACAGGTATAGGCAAAAGTCAAGAGAAGGAAAAGATATAACTAAAAATATTGAAAAAAAATTATAACCAAATCCCTCTTCTGGGTGAAAATAAGGCAGAAAATTTGTTGCAACAGTTCCCAACTATGGTTAGATCAAATATTCAGCAGTTCATTGAAGATTTACATAGTTTAATCA
>JAOSBM010000001.1:8968287-8982231 GCA_027568955.1 Erythroxylum tenue
GAATGTTGATTTTACATCGTTGGATTAAGATAAGATGAATATGCTTATATGAATATACATATATGTTTGATTGTGTGGCTCATCGCCAATAGCTATAAATATCTTAGCCATTGAGCTATGGGGTACCTAATATTTTTCCCACTCCTCAGGTGCAGATCGAGAAGATCAGTGATCCTTGTAAGGCATTCGGACACTCCAAGACAATTAAAAATCTTTTGTACTAAGTTAGTAACAATTGGCTAGCTTTATAGGCATATCAAACATGAGTATCTTTTGTATTTTGTATTAAGTTTGATGTGTAAGTTGATATGTAAGTAAAGATTGTTCAAACATTGACTTGTTTAGAAATGAGAATGAGAACTTGAGAAGTTCATTTATGTATGATTATGTTATTTTTGAGATTGAGTTTAATAAATGTTCAAGTTCTTATTAGGGTTGCTTGTATTAGAATAGCTGGTTGGAGTTGGAAAGAGTGTATGTGATGAATCTTTTGGAGTTGAAATTCAAGTGTTAATGGATATGAAGTTGTTTCACATTAGAAGGGTTGAATTTGGGGAGATTATAAGTGATTATGGTGTTAGAAAGGATGTTGGAAGCATTGGAGAGGCTTTGGAAGGAGTTTTGGGTCACTAAACGGATCTTCTCGGGTGAAAAAGGACCCCCTGCCTCGTCAATGTCCGTTTAACGGACCTTCTCGGGTGTAAAATGGCTTCTTAAGCCAGTTTATGTCTGTTAAACGGACATCCTCAGGATAGCTACAGTTATTCATGAAAGTTGTAGAGGCCGAATCTCGCTTCGAGTTATTCATGAAAGTTGTAGAGCTCGATATTGTTCTTTCCAACCATCAAAAAACAAAATCAATCCGACATTTTTAACAAAATTCATGGCAATTTCTCCAAGATATGTACAGTTGGAGTAAGGACATAACCATGTTGGATTCCTTTGGCCATAACTTCTTCATCCGAACTCCAAATTAAGTGATTCTTGAAGCATTGGATTCCTAACACATTTTTATACCTCTCCACAAAAATTGATAGCTTTGGTATTGAGTTCAAAAAGATTCATGGAAAGGTAGTGAGGGTTTATAGAAATAACCATACAACGAAACCCGTTTACGCTTTTTGACTTCGGATAGCTGGGCTCTGGGAACAGGGTCTAACACCTTGGTTAGGCTTCAGGAACGAAGCCCAATATCTTATGATATCAGAGCTTAGGATTTAAGGAGTCCTAGGCTTATAATATGTTGTGCTATGCATTATTGTGTTTTATGATAAATTGATTGCATTGTGAATTGATTTTTTGCATTAAGTGACATGCATATTATACATACATGTAGGAAATACGATTAAGATAAAATATAAGTTAATCGTTAGTGTTTCTATTGAAGGAATGTAATGTCACCTCATAGAAGGACACAAGGAGTTATGCAAGGATCGGTTACACCTGACCCTCCACCAAGAGAGGATAGAACAGATGAGTCTAGAGCCCCAGGAGATGCTGAGGCTTCTGTAGGGCACAGTAGTGGGCCCTCTCGATCACAAAATCAGGCGTCTCCTATTCCACAGAAGCAAGCGCCTACCTTGGATCTGATATTATTCCAAGCTTTCACCCAGGCGTTTGTCCAGGCTATAGGACAGATGCCGCAGACTTCTGCTATGGCCCCAGCTAAGAAGGGAAAATAGTTTGATAAGCTGAGAAAGTATAGAGCGGTGGATTTTTAGGGGACCGTTGATCCCGAGGAAGCTGAGACATGGCTGAGAAAGACAGAACGAATACTAGATGAGATGGATTGTGAGAATGAAGAAAAGGTGGAATATGCTACGAGTCTGCTACAAGGGGATGCTCTGCATTGGTGGGAGAGTGTCCCGGGGAGTCAGTTGAAGCCGCCAGTGTTAGCATGGGAGGACTTCCTTGCTGCTTATAAGAAGAAGTATCTGTTTGAGGTGTACATTCAGCAGAAGCAGAGGGAGATGATGGTTAGTGAGCATGTGCGCTGGTTTACACAGTTATCACAGTATGCAGCAGGGATGATGCTGAGTGAGGCGGCTAAATTTTGTCGATTTGAATCAGGACTACACCTAGACATCAGGTAAAAAGTGGTGGTGCATAATTTGCAACTTTCAACAGCTGGTGGAAGTAGCACAGAGGGTAGAAAATATTGAAAACATAAAGAATACTATCAACAAAAAGAGGAAAGGTATAGAACAGTCTAAGAGGGGAAGCGGTGCACCTATGTCAGAGAGGAGTGCCAGGACTTTCCCTGCATAGTTTGAGGAGAAGAGCAGTGGAGCAAGTAGGCCTAGACAGATGAAAACTGTCTCACATCAAACCTCAACGGTTGGAGGCAACAGGAGGGGAGATGGGGATAAGCCACCCATTCCCGAATGTGACCACTGCGGAAGGTTTCACAAAGGGGAATGTTATCGACTGACTAGAGCATGCTTCAATTATGGAGAGAAAGGACACCTGGCAAGGGAGTGCCCTCAGAATCCAAGACATGAGAGAAGTCAGATGCAAGCTTCCAAAAGGGCCGAGACAGCGGGACATCGGACAGTAACAGAAGTGGGCAGTAGGAGTTCTGATGCGTCCAGGAAAGTGAACCCACCAGGGAGACCAAGGGGACAAGCTCCAGCTAGAGTGTTTGCTATGACGAGGGAGGATGCAGAGACAACTCCAGAAGTTGTGATTGGTATGATTAAACTTTTTATTGACGATGTTATTGTTTTAATTGATCCTAGTTCCACTCATTCGTTTATGTCATTGAGTAGAACTGTGTTTGGTAGAGAATTGAGCCCATTGGATACTTCTTTGATGGTGAGTACTCCGATCGGCCAATGTATTATTATTAGTCAAGTCTATAGAGACTATGAGATACTTATTGGAGAGGAGCGATTAGTAGTGGATCTAATGCCATTGAGGATAGGAGGCTTAGATGTGATTTTAGGGATGGACACTTTGGAGAAATATAATGCCAATTTGGATTACAGACAGAAGATTGTGGAGTTTGAAATTGGCAATGGTAGAAAGGTGGTATTTATGGAGGACAGGAAAGCAAGTCCGACTTGAATGATTTCGGCTCTGACAGTAGATAAATTGATGAGGAAAGGATTTGATGCATTTTTGGCCTATGTGGTAGACACGAAGGCAGATGGAGGGAAGTTAGAAGAAATACCTGTGGTCATGAAATTCCCAGATGTCTTTCTCGAGAAATTACCAGGACTACCACCCCCTACGGAAATTGAATTTTCCATTAACCTTCTTCCAGGCACAATGCCAATCTCGATTCCGCCTTATAGAATGGCTCCTGCAGAATTGAAGGAGCTTAAGGAGTAATTGGAAGATTTATTGGAGAAAGGTTACATTAGGCTAAGCTCTTCACCATGGGAAGCTCCGGTCCTTTTTTGTGAAGAAGAAAGATGGGTCGTTGAGGATGTGTGTGGATTACTGGAAGTTAAATCAGGTCACTATTAAGAATAGATATCTTCTCCCACGCATCGATGATTTGTTTGATCAGTTGCAAGGGACAAGATTCTTTTCTAAGGTAGACTTGAGATTGAGTTATCACCAATTGAGGATGAAGGAGTCTGATGTGTTAAAGATTTCTTTTAGGACACGGTATGACCATTTTGAGTTCTTGGTCATGCCTTTTAGGTTAACAAATGCACCTGCAGCTTTTATGGACTTGATGAATTGAGTCTTTAAGTCCTTCTTAGACCAATTTATCATTTTCTTTATTGATGATATATTGGTTTATTCTAAGAGTGATAAGGAGCATGAGGAACATTTGAGGGTTGCCTTGGAGACTTTGAGAAAGAACGAGTTGTATGTCAAATTTGATAAATGCGAATTTTGGCTAAGAGAAGTAATGTTTTTTGGACATGTAATTTCGAAACACGGAGTACATGTGGATCCGAGAAAGATAGAAGCAGTTGTGAAATGGGAAGCACCTAAAAATATAGCATAAGTGAGGAGTTTCTTGGGTTTAGCTGGATATTATAGAAGGTTCATGGAGGGCTTTTCTATAATAGCAGCTCCACTTACCAAATTGACTAGGAAGAACCAGAAATTTGGGTGGGTAGATGAATGTCAGAAGAGCTTTAAGGAGCTTAAGTATCGATTGACGAGTGCACCAATTTTGACTTTGCCTTCGGGTAATGATGGATACATAGTATATAGTGATGCCTCGAGGAAGGGATTAGGCTGTATGTTGATGCAAGGAGATAAGGTGATTGCCTATGCCTCGAGACAATTGAAGCCTTATGAGATGAATTATCCCACGCATGATTTAGAATTGGAAGCCATAATTTTTTCATTGAAAATCTGGAGACCTTACCTATATGGAGTCACCACTAGGGTGTTTACTGACCACAAGAGTCTGAAGTACCTAATGAGCCAAAAAGAAATGAATTTGAGACAAAAAAGATGGTTAGAACTGTTAAAGGATTATGACTTGATGATAGACTATCATCCGGGGAAAGCTAATGTAGTAGTAGATGCATTAAGTAGAAAATCGACTATGGAACATGTGGAGACAGTGTATATTCCTTTGTTGAAGGAATTAGCCAGGCTTAAAGTGACATTGAGACAAGCTGAATCTGATTGTATATTGGCTAATTTTAGAGTAAGGTCAGTATTGAATGAGAAGATCAAGGAATTGCAAGAACAGGATGAGTACTTAAGCAGGCTCAGAGAATAGATAAAAAATGGTAAACCTTCTGAAATAGAGGTACGGGAAGATGGATTGATGGTGGTAGGAAATAGACTACGTATTTCGGATATGTTAGAGTTGAAGGATAAAATTTTGGATGAGGCACATAATGCGCCTTATGCGATGCACCCAGGAAGTACTAGAATATATAGAGATTTGAAGGAGCATTTCTGGTGGAAAGGGGTGAAGAAAGAAGTTGCAGAATATGCTAAAAGATGTTTAGTGTGTCTGCAAGTCAAGGCTGAGCACCAAGCACCTTCTGGTAAGCTTACACCTTTGTTGATTCCGGAATGGAAAGGGAAGAAGATTACGATGGATTTCTTTATGGGATTGCCAAGGACTAGCAGGAAGCATGATGCAATATGAGTGATTGTGGACAAGCTAACCAAGTCCGCACATTTCTTGCCAATTAAGCAGACAGATTCTTTGAATGCCTTAGCTACGAAATACATAGATGAGATAATCAGACTTCATGGGATTCCAAGTTCGATAGTCTCGGATAGAGATCCCAGGTTTACCTCCAGGTTCTGGGAAAGCTTACAAGAGGCTTTGGGAACAAAGTTACACTTTAGCATAACTTTCCATCCGCAGACTGATGGACAATCGGAAAGAACAATCCAAACATTGGAGGTAATGTTGAGAGCTTGTGTTATGGATTTTAAAGGCTCATGGGATGATCATTTTCCTTTAATAGAGTTTACTTATAATAATTCGTACCACTCAGGAATTCAAATGGCACCTTATGAAGCTTTGTATGGTCGGAGGTGCAAAACTCCTATTTGCTGGGATGAGGAGGGTGAAAGGAGGCTTTTAGTGCCTGAGTTGGTGCAAATCACTGTTGACAAGATTAAATTGGTGAAACAGAGACTTAAAGCAGCTCAAGATAGAATGAAGAGCTACACAAATGCACAAATAAGGGAGATGGAATTTGAAGTTGGAGACAAAGTGTTTTTTAGAGCTTCTCTATGGAAAGGAGTTTTGACATTTGGTAAGAAGGGCAAGCTTAGTCTAAGATATATAGGCCCTTGTGAGATCATTGAGAAGATTGAGCCTTTGGCCTAGAAGTTAGCTTCACCAGCAGAATTGTCTAAGATTCACAATGTCTTCCATGTTTCGATGTTGAGGAAGTACCGATCAGATCATTCACATATAGTTCAACCTTCAGAGGCCCAATTAAGGGAGGATTTGACATATGAGGAGCAACCAGTGTAGATCCTAGATTCGAAGGAAAAGGTTTTGAGAAACAAGGTTATGAATCTAGTTAACGTCTTATGGAGAACCCATTCGACAGAGGAGGCAACATGGGAGCCTTTGGAAGCAATGAAGGAGAAGTATCCGCATCTCTTCAATGATTCAGGTAAGAATTTCGAGGACGAAATTCTTTTAGGGGAGGAGAGTTGTTGGATCTTGAATTTTTTCTACATTTCTTATAAATTGCTTAAATAGTTATTTATGTTTGTTTGTTGGTTTAAATTTTTATTTTATTTTATTTTAGAATTGGGGCATTAATTAGAAATTTGAGTGAAGGATTAGAAATTTAAATTAGAATGAAGTGTTAGGATTACGTTAAATTAAGTTAGATTAAGTAGTTAGTAGGCTTGTTAAATGAAAAAAGGGGTAGTTTTGGAAAGGCTAAGTGAAGGAGGGGCATAATTGGAAGAAAAGGAGTAAGTTGTGTCGTAAAATTTGAAGAAGAGAAGAAGAGAATCGTGGAAGACTTAGAGAGGGAGAGAAAAGCGTGAGGGAGAAGAGAAGAAGAAGAAAAATCAAAAAGCTAAGGGAAAAGGAAGGAAACATCATGGGAGGAAGAAGAAATCAAAGCTTTCAAGGTAAGTTCATCATCATCTTCATGCTTTAGTAAAGAAATTGGTTGTGGAATTGTGAATGAGAAGTTGTAGAGAGAGAAAGGGGTTTTATGTTGGGAATGCTTAGGGGAAGAAGAAGATGGAGAGATCCATTCGGTTTTTGGGTTTCTAAGCTAGGTTTTGAGTTTTCTAACCTAGATGGAGTATAGGTAGGTTAAGTATGAGCTTGAATAGGGTTAATTTCTTTTAATTGTGATTTTGGAAATTTTGGGAGATTTCCAATTGAATTGGAATTGAATGAGAATGTTGGTTATGTTAGGGAATCAAGGACAACCTATCCAAGAGCAAGAGGAAGGACACAATTAAATTTGGATTTCAAGAGTTATAAGGTGGGTAATTTATTTATAGTTATTGTGTAATGGGCAAAATGCATTGTGTGTGTATTATGTGTTAAAATGACTTGCGTGAAATGTTGTGATGTAGAAATTGCATTATGATGTATGACATTGTGATAAAACAAATTGAATGGTGTGTATGATCATGTTATGCCATTGAATTGAATAATGGCATTTTGTATAAGAAAAAGCATGAGAAAATGAGATTATGAATGATTGAATGAAGCATGAGAGTTGACTGTGTTTGGGCGAGAGATGAACCGTTTCGTAGTCACGTACACGTCGACATAAAGCCTTCTCTTAGCTGCCCGCTTGTGGCCCACAAGATCCGAAAAGTGGATTCGTTTCATTCACGGTGTAAACTTCGGTTTCTCTGTTTTGTTCCAAGGAACCCTCGAGCCAATTGTGTGTGCGTTTGCATGTTGACATGTTAAGTTATGATGCAAATTGTGTGTTATGCTTGGATGACAAAATGACGTCAAATATGTTTAAGGTGATGATGTACTGATCTATGTGTTGTGAATGTTGATTTTACATCATTGGATTAAGATAAGATGAATATCCTTATATGAATATACATATATGTTTGATTGTGTGGCTCATCACCAATGGCTATAAATATCTTAGCCACTGAGCTGTGTAGCTCAACCCAATATTTTTCCCACTTCTCAGGTGCAGATCGAGAAGATCACTGATCTTTGCAAGGCATTCGGACACTCTAAGACAATTAGAAATCTTTTGTACTAAGTTAGTAATAATTGGCTAGCTTTATAGGCATATCAAACATGAGCATCTTTTGTATTTTATATTAAGTTTGATGTGTAAGTTGATATGTAAGTAAAGCTTGTTCAAACATTGACTTGTTTAGAAATGAGAATGAGAACTTGAGAAGTTCCTTTATGTATGATTATGTTATTTTTGAGATTGAGTTTGATAAATGTTCAAGTTCTTCTTAGGGTTGCTTGTATTAGAATAGTCGGTTGGAGTTGCAAAGATTGTATGTGACGAATCTTTTGGAGTTGAGATTCAAGTGTTAATGGATATGAAGTTGTTTTACACTAGAAGGGTTGATTTTGGGGAGATTATAAGTGATTATGGTGTTAGAAAGGATGTTGGAAGCATTGGAGAGGATTTGGAAGGAGTTTTGGGTCACCAATGTCCGCTAAATGGACCTTCTTGGGTGAAACAGGACCCCCTGCCTCTCCAATGTCCGTTTACGGACCTTCTCTGGTGAAAAATGGCTTCTTAAGCCAGTCTATGTCCGTTAAACGGACATCCTCAGGATAGCTCGCTTTGAGGTCTTCATGAAAGTTGTAGATCTCAATGTCTTCTTTCAAATCGTCTAAAAACTAAATCAATCCGACATTTGTAGCAAAAGTTATGGCAATTGCGCCAAGATATGTACAGTTGGAGTAAAGACATAACCAGGTTGGATTCCTTTGGCCATAACTTCTTCATCCGACCTCTAAATTAAGTGATTCTTGAAGCATTGGATTCCTAACACGTTTTTCTACCTCTACAAAAAAATTGGTAGCTTTTGGTGTTTAATTGAAAAAGATTCATGGAAAGGTAGTTAGGATTTATAGAAATAACCCTACAACGAAACCCGCTTACGCTTTTTGACTTCGGATAGTTGGGCTCTAGGAACGGGGTCCAACACCTTGGTTGGGCTTCAGGAACGAGGCTCAGCCCTTTAAAAATGTTCTATTAGAAATTTGCATCCAACTTTTATCAATGTCCATTATCTTATGCCACAAATTAATTAAAATTAAGACTAATTATGAAAGAAAGTTTCTGACACATTTTAAACTTGTCAAAAACGTCAAACCAACCAAAACATGTAAAGCCACTGTAAGTTTAGTTGCAAATCAAAAACCATCTTAATAAACAAATAAAATGACAAAATGATAAGAACATGATAAGTTATAAATTGAATTTCCATTTATTTTTATTAAATAACAACACTGATGTCTACTTCAAATAAAACAAAAAGGCCCAAATTTATAATATAATTTATTTTCTGAAATTAACTGCAATCCCACCCACTCATCTTCCAGAACAAACCATAGAACATGGGAGAACCCCTTTCATAAAAAAAAGCTAAAATAAAAAAAGACATTATAATATCCCAATTGCAGCCATCAAATGCAAAATGTCTCAAAATGATGTAAACAATTTTGAAACCAAACCAATGGTACCGCCTATCCAGAGTGAACAATGAATAACTTAAATACCATATAACAACTACCAAATATCAAATTGCAGTATAACATGCATAAATTTGATAAAAAAATAAAAATAAATTAAAACAAATAGATAACTAATCAAAAATTGTAGCAACCCAACAATAGATCATCAGTGCGTACATGATGAACTAATCATTCACCATCAGAGTAATTCCCAGAAACAATCATTTATCACCATTAGAGTAATTCCCAGAAACAAATAGCAAATAGAAAGATGTTGCAAGAACCTGATCTAAAAGCTTTAAATCATCAAAATTCTCCATATTAACAAACACTTGCCAAATTCGTGTTGCCATCAAGCCACACCCACAAGACAAAATCAGTAATAAACACACAAAACAAAATACAATAATACCTAATTCAAAGCCAAATAGAATTAGATTCACCAACTTTATATTTGAAAGAAATCTTCCATTCATAACTTAAAAATTATAAATTTGACTCACAACAAGCAGAAGCATGAACTAAGCCCACCAGGGTACGTATTAGATAAAGGATCATTCAAATCGTCTAGCCAGAAAATAAAGCAAAGCACAGTAGTGTAGTAGTAGTAAATTACGGCGCGACGCAGGCAACTAAGAGTGAGAGGGATAAGGATGGATGACATATGTGAAGATGTTACAAAGAAAAATGGAGAAGACGATATGTAATGATAAAACATGACAAAACCGTTATCGTCATTATAAGAGGAGCAAAGCGCAACGTTTAAGTAAAAGGGATCCAGAGTTAGTAAGCTGGACGTAAGAATAAAGTATAATAAGATTTGTATTTAAGCCGGATACGGACGACTTCAATGGCATGAAAGTTTGAGTGTGAATGATTCTGTAATCTCTCTCGATCAATGTAATCTATGTTTCTCTCTCCCCTTTGATATTTCCCCTCTATAACTTCTAACAAATCGTAACAAGCTATAAGAATTTTGTTAGTGTTCTTTTTATTATACAACAGTCTGGTATCAGAGAAATCGACCCTGGGAAAAGCAACAATGGAGAAAAGCAACAATGGAGAAAAGCACCAGTGGAGTAGAATTACGAAGAGTGGAAGAAAGTCTGAAGAGTGTAATTGAGAGGATGTTCTTGGAGTCACAAGGTCGGAATGAAAGAATGTTCTCAGAGATTCAAAATAGATAGAACAAGTAGAAAAAGAGATGATGGAATTACGAGCCTTAGTCCGACAGAGTTTTCAAAATAAGGAGGAGAGACCGGAGCGACTGAAACTACACCATAGAGTTGTTCAGTAGGGCAAGAGCAAGATGGGAATGTAACACCAACAAGAATGAGTCAGATCAAGTTTCCACCATTTGATGGTGAGAATGTTAAATTGTGGTTGCCAGTGGAGTAGAGTTACGAAGAGTGGAAGAAAGTCTGAAGAGTGTAATGGAGAGGATGTTCTTGGAGTCACAAGGTCGGAATGAAAGAATGTTCTCAGAGATTCAAAATAGATAGAACAAGTAGAAAAAGAGATGATGGAATTACGAGCCTTAGTCCGACAGAGTTTTCAAAATAAGGAGGAGAGACCGGAGCGACTGAAACTACACCATAGAGTTGTTCAGTAGGGCAAGAGCAAGATGGGAATGTAACACCAACAAGAATGAGTTAGATCAAGTTTCCACCTTTTGATGGTGAGAATGTTAAATTGTGGTTGTACCGATGTGAGCAGTTCTTCGTGTTAGATCAGGCCCTTGGGAAGAGAAAGGTGAGTGTGGCGATCTTGCACATGGATGAACGAGCTCAAAAATGGTACCACTTGTATGTTAGGAATTGTAACCAAGCAGAAGTAGTGGGATGGGAGGAGTTCACTAAAGCGTTGAAGCGAAGGTTCGATGTAGAAATATTTGATGATCCGGTAGGAGATTTTAAGGAGCTAAAAAAAAAGGGACAGTGCTAGATTATTATGCGCAATTTGGTCTCCACTCTAACAGGTTGACATTGTCTGAAGAATACATGGTGGGATTTTTTGTTAAAGGGTTGAAACCAGAGATTGGAGTGACGGTGAACTTGCATGAGCCTCACTCGCTGCATCAAGCTTATACGCTAGCATGGAAACAGGAGGCAATTTTGAGATCCATGGGTAATACGGTGTTTAAACACGGATTGTGTTAGACCCCAAACTTTCTTTGAAGTTAGAACTATTATATGTGATATGTTGGAAGTTAAAAGCTGGAAAAAGTAATGTTCATTGAGTATGCTTCTGTGTTTTATCCATAACTTTTGCTCTAGTTATCCAAACGAGATGATTCTTGACTTGGATTAAACTAGAGAGATAAGGCTACAAATTGCCTATTGAAATTGAGTTTTAATTCAGTCTCTAAGAATATCATTTTTCTGATGGAAGTTGATTACAAAATATTATTTTAGTATAAGAACAGTCTGAAAATGTTTGGAGTATAACTTTAAGGTTTTTGGAACCAAATTGAATGATTTTGATGTCATTAGAAAATTGAGACAATGAGGAACATTTTTCTAGAAGGAAGTGTTATCAAATTCCTTCAATTGCATGATTAGAAAAAAGTTCTTGATTTTTGGAAGGAGTTAAGCATGATTTAAATAATTTTGAGGTCTTGCTAGATTAATTATTTTATTTGGAGTTAATTATTATGTTAATGTTGGTAGGATTTTAAAATATGGTTTAGTTGAATTAAGTAGCAAGAGTGTGTATGTATGAGTACATTTTGGGAAGAACACTTAAGCACTAAGGTTATAAGGCTTTGAAGGAAGGGCAAATTGGACAATTTAGACTCATTGATGGCATAATTGTAATAAGAAAAGTTGTTTGGCTTTTAAGGAGAAGCAAAAACGTGACTTGAAGATGAAAGAAGAGAAAAAAAACAAGATTGAAGAGAGAAATGAGAGAGAGATCGTGGAGAAGAGGAGAAAAGAAAGAAGAAAAGCTAGG
This sequence comes from Erythroxylum tenue, assembly GCA_027568955.1. Lineage (NCBI taxonomy): Eukaryota > Viridiplantae > Streptophyta > Magnoliopsida > Malpighiales > Erythroxylaceae > Erythroxylum > Erythroxylum tenue. The sequence continues at coordinate 8,980,337 of JAOSBM010000001.1, forward strand.
TTTTGATTTTTCTAAGCTTTCAAGAGGGATTTTGAAGCTTATTCAAGAAGGAAAAAGGAAGAGGAGAATGAGAGCTTCCATTCAAGCTAAGAAACAGTTCATTTAGTGAAGTATCAAGGTAAGAGTATGTTTGACTTGTTGGATTTTTAGGGAGATTTTGGTTCATATAGCTTAAGAAATGTATGGGTTTAAGTTTTCTAAGATCAATTTTGTGATTATTTATTATGGGTTTCTCAATTAGAATGTCCACTGATTTGGGGATTATGTTAATTGTTAAAGGAAATCAAGGAAGACAAGAAAAGGCAAGAGTAGAGGCTTTTGAACAAGTATTAAGCAAGGAAATAAGGTGCGTTTCATGTTTATAATTTGAGTAATGAGCCATTAAGGTTTCTTTTTCCAAGTCAAGAAATAAAAGTTTTCTTTTGAATCAAGAGAATAAAATGATTTCAAATTACTCCATAATTGTTGCATTCATTGCTTTTGAATAATTTGAGAAATTGCTACAATTGTTGCATTCATTGCTTTTGAATGATTTGATGCTATGTGAATTTGGTTGATGAAATGTGAAATGATGATGGAAATGTGTTTGAAATATTACATGTAACACCCCACTCCCGACAGACCCGAACTCGATATCGTGAGTGATATCCGAGCCCGTGCCTGCGAAAGTGGCGTGATAAGACAGTCAATCATTCCCAATACAGTACCAATAAAACGCAGAAGCGGAAAATGCTCACTTGCAGACGCGAATCGATCCCGACTCTATCTTTGCCTTGCACCCGAAGCCTTGAGTCCTGCGAAAAAGATGCACATTTTTGGGTGAGTTTGCGAACTCAGTGAGTGACCCTGAGCGATGGTTCGCTCAGTCACTTATCAATAACACAGTTAGTAAGGTAACAGAAGCATAGCTCAATGATCGGTCCCTAACCGATCTCACAGTCCATTGATCGGTAGCTCAGTCGGTCAGTCAAGTCATGCAGTTGGTCAATCAGTGACCGAGCAGTCTGTGGGTCAGTCAGTATAGCCGAGCAGTCTATCGATTGCTCTAGTCGAGCAGTTCAGTGGTCCAGTGGTCAGTCAGTCCATGCATGTGCAGTCAGTCGGTAGTTAAGTAGTTTCAATGGGTCGGTCGGTCAGTGGAAGCAGTTCAGTACAGAACAGTGCAGTGGAGAAGTCAGTTCAGTTCAATCTGGTCTAATCAGTTCAGTCAGTAGCCGATCAGTCAGTCCAGTCAGTAGCCGTTCAGTCAGTCCGTGCAGTTCAGGTCAGTCCGATCTGTTCAGTTCAGTAAGTCCAAGCAGTTCAGTTCAGTCGGTCCGAGCCGTTCAGTGGAGCAGTCAATCGAGCAGTTTAGTGCATCAGCCAGTCGAACAGTTCAGCGCCTCAGTCAGTCGTCCAGTTCAGTGGTGGTCAGTAGCTGAGCAGTTCGGTGGTTCAAGTTCAGTAGAGTAGTCCAGTATAGTTGTTCAGTAGAGCAGTCTAGTATAGTTGTTTAGTAGAGCAGTCCAGTATAGTTGTTCAGTAGAGCAGTCCAGTGAAACAGTCTAGTTTAGTTGTTCGGCAATAGCCGAGCTACCCACAGTGCGGTTCAGTTGCGTTGCTCAGCAATAGTCGAGCTACGCATTAATACCAGTTTAGTTCGGTTGCTCGGCAGTAGCCGAGCTACACAGTGCAGTTCAGTTGATCGACAATAGCCGATCTACACGATAACAGTGCAGTATCCCCATACTGGCAGTGCAGTGGATCGGTCACTGGCCGATCCACTCGATAACAGTTCAGTAGCAGTTCAACGCAGAGCAGTTCAGTGCAAAGCCATTTAGTTTAGTTGCTCGGCAATAGCCGAGCTACACACAATGCAGTTCAGTTGATCGGCAATAGCCGATCTACACAGTGTA
>JAOSBM010000001.1:8982331-9001347 GCA_027568955.1 Erythroxylum tenue
CTTCGTACTTCTGTGTCCAAATCTTACCAGTTCACGTGTCCTTCCCATTTAATGCCTTGTCAGACGTCTCAAAGGCCAATAACGTGAGGAGCTCGGCCAGACAATCAATTCTGCTCGGTCTAGCCGAGCAGTGTACCACTTTGTGCCGAAAATGGGTCGGTCGGCTGCCTAAGGGTCGGTCGGCACTCGACTTCCTCGGAGGGGGTTCGGAACACATAAGACAGGTCGGCCATACAAAGCTCGACCCGCTCATCCGACCACAGTGGTAAAGGCTCGGCTCACAGTGATGAGGGAGGGGTCTGATCGGTCGGCCTTGCCGAGCCGTTGACCCTTAAACACCTCTTAACACTTCAGAGTGTTACCTATTCCCTTAAGCAACAAGTCCAAGTCCTACCCCTTTCATGTTGGGGACGGGATGTTACATTACATGCTTATGAAAATTAAGTTTGTGAAATGTGCCATTGGGCAATTCATTTTCAAGTTGTGAAAGGCATGATTATGTGGGTTTGTGGTGGTCCCTTAAGTTAATTCAAGTGCACTTTGACAAAAGGCTTCTCCCACCTGCCCGCTAGTGGCATGGAGCTCCTTTATGGACTCCCCTAAGTTCACGGCCACATAAGACCTCTGTGTGAAAATGTGTAGTACGTTCTGTTTTTGAATCCACCCCAACCATTTCTGATGTATTTATGTGTTTATGATTTGCGAGAAGTTTTGAGGAATTCATGATTTATGATGTTTATGAATTGCTTGATAAGTTATGAATTTTGGAAATATGTGTTACATGGATTTCAATGTGAATTTTACAATGGAAATAAAGATTTCAATGATTTTTGCTTGTTTCTCGGTTATAAACTTGTTACCCACGAGCTTTTAAGCTCACCTCCACTCTCTTTCCCCTATTCAGGTGATGAGCAAGAGATTGAGTGAAAGTGAATCAAGGCATAAATTTGAATTTGCATGTTCCATTTTGTTTTGGAGTAATTTATGTAAAACAAGGTTGTAATTGCATTTTAAGCAATTGTCATTCAAGTATCTTGTGTAATTTGGGGATTTTGCGAAATGATGTATTGTGTCATGAGATGCCAATAAAGCTTGTAAATGCTTATCTTATGATGTTAATGACATATGAATTGTGTATGGATGATATGAGTTGAGTTAGAATTAGATATATTTGAAGAAGTTATCCGCTTAAGTTGATGAACTTTGAACATGAATTGTTGTTATATATATATATATAAGTGAGATATTATGGAAAAGAAAGATAGGATTGTTGGTGAATGATGAGATGTTATTGATTATAAGGAGTCAATGAATTGAGGTTGAGAACTGAAGAATTCCAATTGGTGGTTGAATGGTTATGCTAATGACATTCCAAGTTTGTATAGTGCAAAATTCCAAATTTTTCATGAGGGTAAATTGTATGTTCTGACTTCTAGTTGAAAACTGGTTTAATTTAGGTAGAATTACACAAAGTCATCTACATGAAAGTTGTAGTTCGTCTTTATATCTTTCCAACGATATAAAGTATGCAGGTTTTGGATATCGGAGCTGAAAGTTAAGTTAGGATGTTGCATAGGATGTGTATCCCGAATAATTAGAGTTTATGAAGCGATATCAGACTAGAAAGAGTTGATTTTGGCAAGATTATAAGTAAAAGGGATGATAGGATGGGTTTAGGACCCTTTTTAGGGGTCTTAGAGGGTGAAAAATTCGTTTCGCCCAAAGGTTACACGGCTTGCCTGTGTAAAATCACACAGGTCGTGTGTTTCCAGCGCAGGAGCACTTTAGGTTACACGGCCTGTGTTTTTTGACCCTTAAAACGATAGAATTTCAATTTTAGTCTTCATGAAAGTTGTATCCTTAGAAGTCTTCTTTCAAACCGTCTAAAAATGAAGTCAATTCGACATTCGTAGTGAGAGTTATGGCAACTGCGCCAAGGCATGTACAATGTGAGTAAGGACATGAACATGTTGGATTCGTTCGGCCATAACTTCTTCGTCTGACCTCCAAATTAAGTGATTCTTAAAGAGATAGATTCCTAACACGTTTTCCTACCTTTCCACATAAAAAATTGATAGCCATTAGTGTTAAATTCAAAAATATTGATAGAAAGAAAGGGGTTAGTTGGGAGAGCATGATTAGGCCATGAACATACTTTGAGTTTTTAAGCATATCTTGAGCTATAGAGCTCCGATTGAGATGGTTCTTGCTCTAAATTAAACTAGAGTCGAAGGGTTACAATTTTGAAGAATTCAATTATGACTTTTGTGATTTTGTTGTGTGGGCTCGCCTTTATGGCTTGAGATATTATGAGAATGAGGAGGAATCGATGATGGCTTCTGAGGGTTAAATGAATTAACCCTACAGGGTAATACGCACACGTCTCATGATTCCGAAGAGTATTGGAAATCCGAAAATAAGGAGTAATGAAGAATATCCCATTTTTTTATTCAACAAGAGTTAGATTCAGCAAGAGTTGGATTCCGGAAACAAACAGGGTCCAACATATGTGGCATGAAAACAAGAGTTGGGTTCCGTAAACAAGTGGTGTCCAACAGATTGTTGATGAAAGGGATGAATGATAATGGCAGTTTCAATCCAAACTCACGTGCTTTGTAGTCGGTGAATGTAATGCAGAGGTCACCATCTGATGGGTTACTACCTACTCCTACATCGATATTATGACCATCATCATCAGTAAGAACTTCTAAACCTCAGAGACATTTCAGCGGTAAGAATTTTGATAAAAAAGGGCGAAGGGTCTTTGCTTCTGGTGCGACGAGAAATATAGTATTGTCCATCAATGTAAAAAGACACAACTACAGTTTTATGCAATTACTAGAGATGATGACAGCGGAAAGAACTCTCTAGAAGCAGAAGAAGATGAACTAGAAGGGAGCCCAATAGTAGAAGCTAACGTGATGGTTTCATGCAGGCCATGTTGGGATTATCTGGGAACACCGAATTCAAGCAGATGAGGGTAGTTGGGGTGCACCAGAGAAGGAAGATACTTATATTGATCAACAATGGGAGCACCCATAATTTTATGGACACTTCGGTTATAAAGAAAGGAGGATGTCAGCTCCAAGAAATGAAGCCCATTCTCATCACCCTAGGGGGAGGATTACAACTGAAATGTCTTCAGTATTGTAAAGGATTCACGTGGATGATGCAAGGAGTGCAATTCACCATTGATGCACTGTTATTGGCGTTAGGTGGGTTTGATGTTGTATTAGGAGTGTAATGGCAAAGTGGATTAATTGAAGTTTTATGCAACTTCAGGAAGTGAACTATGACGTTTAAGTGGGAGGGACAAGTAGTTACAATAAGTGGGAATCCAGAAGGAAGATCCAAGATCGTTTCTAGCAAGGAATTCTAGAAACACCTACACTGAGCATCAGGGGTCAATTATTTATGATGTAGCTATCAACACTGATTGAATTCTAGTTACAGTAAATGAGAATGACGACGGATCATTGGAGTGCAATCGATGAATTAATGTTATTCTATCAGAGTATGCGGATGTCTTTCAAGAATTGATCGAGCTTCCTCCAAACTGTCAATACAATCATTGGATAGCGTTGAAGGAAGGAGTTAAAGCCATCAACACCCGATTGTTTAGATATTCAGGTGTGCAGAAAGATATAATAGAATAATCAATTCAAGACCTGATGAGGCAAGGTTTTATCCGACAAAGTTATGGGCCATATGCATCGCCGGTGGTCTTAGTGAAGAAGAAGGACGATTCGTGGAGAATGTGCGTGGACTACAGAGAATTAAACAAACACACAGTGACGGATAAATTTCTGATATCATTGATTGAGGAATTGTTAGACGAGTTGCATGGGGCGGGGTGGTTTACTAAACTGGATTTATGTTATGGCTACGATCAAATTCAAATGCAACCGGAAGATGTATCGAAGACAACATTCAGGACGCATGAAGGTATTATGAGTTCCTCGTCATACTGTTCGGTCTGACAAACCTGACCTCGACGTTTCAAATATTTATGAATGAGTTGTTTAAACCGTACCTGTGCCATTTTATTCTGGTCTTCTTCGACAACATCTTGATATATAGTTCATCGTTATAGCTGCATGTTCAACACATCTCAACAGCAATAGAGACACTGAGGAGAAATCAAGTATTTTTAAATGGTAATAAGTATGTGTTTGGTGCAAGACAAGTGGAGTATTTAGGATATACCATTTTAGAAATGGGGGTCGCTACTGATTACCAGAAGGTTAAAACGATTGAGGAGTGGCCGATACCTAAAGGAATTAAGGAATTTAGAGGATTCCTAGGAATTATAGGGTATTATCGAAGGTTCATCAAAGGATATGGGATGATAGCTAAGCCATTAACAGAATTACTGAAGAAGGACCGTATGATAAGCTAGGAATAGCGGGAGGAAAAATAGAAGGCCTTTGAGAAATTAAAAATAGTAATTACTTCAGCACTAGTGCTAACATTGCTTGACTTCTCAAAGACATTTATTATTGAAGCTGATGCCAGTGGACAAGGAATAAGGGCGGTACTGCAGTAGGAAGGCCACCCTATAACGTTTCTCATTAAATCGTTAGTAAGATGAAACTGTGGGTTATCAACTTATGAGAAGGATTTTTTGGTGATAGTCAAAGCGATTAAACATTGGCATCATTATTTGAGCCGCAAGCCATTTGCGGTGAGAACTGACCATAGGAGTCTCAAATATTTATTGGAGCAGAGGTTGACAACTCCATTCTAGCAATCATGGCTTCCAAAATTGCTAGGCTATGATTTCGAAGTACAGTATTGGAGTGGGAAGGAGAACAACGCTGCAAATGTCCTTTCAAGAATCACAAGTGAGGAATTAATGATGTTGTCAGTGACGCAATTGCATGGTGAATTACTAGAAGAGATAAAAAAGAGCTGGGAGGAGGATCGGATGATGTAGGAAATAATAAGTAAATTGAGAAATGGCACATTGAAATCCAGTGTATACGAGTGGAAAAATGAATTGTTAAGATGGAAAGGTCGATTGGTAGTTGGTAATAACAAGGCGCTGAGGCAATAGATAATTAGAATTAGCCATGATGAGGCGGTGGACAGACATACAGGAGTAGTGGTTACAACAAAGAAGATACAGAACATGTTCTTGTGGAAAAGGTTGGCAAGAGATGTATAGAGGTACGTCCAGGATTGCATGAATTATCAAAGAAACAAATACGACAATTTGGCATACCCAGGGCTCCTACAACCGATCAAAATTCTGGAGGGAAGCTTGAGGGAGATCAATATTCATTTCATTAAAGGACTACTAGTATCAAAGGGGAAATCAGTGATTTTTGTGGTGGTTGATCTGCTTACTAAGTACTCTCATTTTATTTCGATAAAACATCCCTATGCTGCTAGTGAAATTGCGAAATTATTCCTTAATATCGAGTTTAAATTACAGGGGATGCTAGAATCGATTATTAGTGATAGAGATCCAATTTTTATGAGTAAGTTCTAGTAGGAATTACTGAGATTACAGGGAGTGCAACTTAAATACTCCACCATGTACCATCCGTAGACTGACGGTCTCACCGAAGCAATCAACAAGATTCTAGAGACCTATCTATGATGTTATTGTAGTGAAACTCCTCGGCGATGGAGCGAGTGGTTTTCGTTGGCGGAGTGGTGGTATAATACCACGTACCGCCCATCTATTGGTTCCACACCCTTTGAGGTGTTATACGGCTACCCTCCACCAGTATATACGCCGTATATAGCGGGGGACTCAAAGGTGACAGAAGTAGATCGAGTGCTCAAGGACAGAGAAGCAACGATCAACGTAACGAGGTTCCACTTACAGAGAACTCAAAACAGAATGAAATAGTATGCAGATGCCAGACGTTCGGAGCGTGAATTTGAAGTTGAGGATATGGTGCTACTCAAGTTGCAACCATACAAGCAGTACACTCTACAGAGGAGGAACAGTTAGACGCTGTCTCCTCTATATTGTGGACCATACAAGGTGATGCAGAAAATGGGAAGGGTGGCTTATAAAATTGAGCTACCAACAACCTCCTTGATACATCCCGTATTTCATGTGTCACAATTGAAAAAGGCGAAACTGGACCGGGGCAGAGTCTCATCAGTGTTGCCAGAATTTATCACCCCAGTGGAGCGAATTCCAGTAGCAGTACTAGACAGATGCATCATAAAGAAGAATAACAGGGTAGTAACTCAGTTGCTAGTGCAGTGGTCAGATGGATGAAACATGGACACGACTTAGGAATATCCTTTTGATCTCTAGAAACGTTACTCGAAAATCAACTTGTTGGATAAAAATGTTAAAGAGAGGAATTGTTACAAAGAAAAATGGAGAAGACAATACATAATGATAAAACATGACCGAACAGTTATCGTCATTAGAAGAGGAGCAAAGCGCAACGTTTAAATAAAGGGGTCCAGAGTTAGTAAGTTGGATGTAAGAATAGAGTATAATAAGATTTGTATTTAAGCCGGATACGGATGGCTTCAGTGACATGAAACTTTGAGTGTGAATGATTATATAATCTCTTTCTATTAATGGAATCTATGTTTCTCTCTCCCCTTTGATGTTTCCCCTCTATACCTTCTGACAAATCGTAACAACCTATACGAATTCTGTTAGTGTTCTTTTTATTATACAATAGAAGAGATCTTCCACTTTCCCAAGGCTTATGCTAATTTTTGGTGTTTTTTTGGGTTATTTTTGAGGTGATGAATGATGAAGAATTATATTTGACAAGAATTATTTAATGTTTTTTATTTTTTTTCTAATCATCGGTGCTTTGACAAGAATTGTCTTGGTTTGTTTTTTCCTCTTTTTAATTATTTTATAATAAATAACTTTTAAAAAGAGTGCTGAAGCATTCTAAAAGAGTGAGTGGATTCTAAAAAAGAAGCTAGGAATGAGCATTCTAAAAAAAAGCTAGTGCTTAAGCATTCTAAAAAGAGTGCTTAAGCATTACCTTTTTGGAAACCTAGTGAGGATTCTAAAAAAAAGCTAGTGCTTAAGCAATATAAAAACAGTGCTTAAGTTTTGCCTTTCCGGAAAGCTAGTGCTTAAGCATTCTACAAAGAGTGCTTAAGCACTAACTTTCCAGAAAGCTAATACTTAAGAATTCTAAAAAGAAAAGCTAGTGCTTAAGCATTCTTAAAAGAGTGTTAAGCACTACTTTTCTAATTTTATCACTGTCTCAATTTCTCTTAAAAATATACTAAAGAAATAAATATTTTAATTTATGCTAAACTACTAGATAAGTGTCATATTATATATGTTATGTTACTTCAGTTTTAAATTCATATGATATTATATCAAGCAAAGCCTAAGTTTGAATTAACACTAATATTGTATATCATTTAATTTAATAATAATAAACTAAAAATTAGTATCTTATGTTTCTAATTAAAGAATATTGATACTTGGTTCATGAAAAAAAAGATTTTAAGTTGAATTTAACTTAAATCATTCATAGTAGCAAGAAGAGGAGAATCAAGCTCAACGTGTAACATTGGACAAGCAAGCTATGGACTTGAAACAACTTCAAGGAATTTTTGTACATTTAGCAAATACTAGAGCGATTCGTAGCGTGTTACTTAATCTGTCTTCACCAAGTACTCCAACTAATAATGTAAGTATAACTGATAATTTATTATTGTATTATAATACTTTATTATTAAATTAATATTTTATATTTTATATTCTAATTAATTGTTTTGTTTGTTTTGCAAGATATTAATCCATAGTTGCCTTGATTCATGTCATCAATGTAGTGGGCTTTGGGTTTTATTATTTTCTTTGAGTTTTAAGTTTAGCGGACAAAGAAATTTTAATTTTAGTTTTAATTTTGTTTCTTATGTAGGATTAATATTAGCTTCAAAATAATTGTATGGGATGATATATTTTATAATTTTATATATTATAAATTAATAATTTCCCCTATTCTCTATTTAATATCTTTTTAGGCTTTAAAGGAACATCATCCTTCACACCTCTATCCATATCAATAGGATTAAAGAGATCCTTACAATACAGAAGGTCCTCCATTATGGGCTTCCATATCGAGTAATTTGATGATGTTAACTTGACCATAGAGTTGTTTTCACCTTCCATTATGATGGCTTCGATACCACTTGTTGGGAGACAAACATAACTCTCTAAAAGATCAATCAAAATTAACCATAAGAAATAACTCTTCATATTGAAGCAACAAAAACAATATACAAAGAAACTAAACAATGAAACAAACACTAAGATTTAACTTAGAAAACTCTCTAGTGTAGAGGAAAAAACCACATGATAAAACAACTAATAAATCCACTAAACTTAATAAGGATTTACAAGAAAAGTTGATCTTTCACCTCCTGTAACAACAAGTTATCTTATAAAGTTTCAGGATTGAAACCAAAGTTGATATCATGATTAATAGACCCTCAAACCAATCTCAAAAATAATCAAATAAGGGTGAGAATCTAACCCTCTTTGTCCTCTCTTTGTTTTTCCTCACTTTTTGGACGTTATGGCTACACTTTATGAGAATCTAACCCTCTTTGTGCTCCCTTTGTTTTTCCCCACTTTTTGGACGTTATGGATACAATTTTTGAGAATCTAACCCTCTTTGCCCTCTCTTCATTTTTCCTTATTTTTTGGATGTTGTGGCTGTACTATCTATCTCTATTCCTAGAGCAAAGCTCCAATAAACTATTTATAGGCTCCTGTTGGCTTTATAATTCAGAATCCTAGTTGAACTGAACTAACTTGATCATATCTATCCTTATCATATTACATCACATTAACTAATTGGATGAAACTCCTATATAAATAGCACTCTATCTGATAGGATTTATCTACATCATAACTGGAAAGATAAAAGATTACATTTAACTAACAATGATACATCCATATCCATGAAGAACTCTACTATCTTCAGATGATCCTTCCATATAGTTTTTATCTTTGAGAATTGATGTATATCTATTGTGATCTTATCTACCATCTGCAATCACAACTATATGCAAGAAAACATGACTCAGTGCCTAAAGGACAATAGATCTTCAATGTTGTTTTGATTTCTTGGAAGTTGGAATGCCCCCCCTGCAAATGTATTCCTTCAGCCACCATTTAAAACATGAACAGTATCTTCGATACTTTAAATGTAAAGAGAAAGGAATTTAATAAGGGACTGTCCATAATAAAAGAAGGGAATGAAAAGAAAGGAAACAAATGAAACAGTGGTAATGTAGTCTAAAGCGTTCTGATGAAAAGGATGGAAGAGGCAAAGATGTCTTTTAATTAGCAATTCTAATTTTGCAAATTAGTGGTTATAAACTCTAACTCATGTTATCATATGATCCTTAAAAAGGATTGATTGTATTTATTTAAATAATGAAGTAGTATTATCAAATTGGATGATAAAGGAGGGTATATATAAGTAGGCTCGAGCTCGGGGACCTAACTTGAGGCCCGATGGGTTGCCATTATTTTAAAAAAAATTAATTTGGGCCCAGGCTCAGGCCAAACACCCTCAAGCCTAGCTTAGTCCATTGTTATTCCTAAGTATAAAGTCAAAAGCAATAGTTTAGAGCATATCTAAATGTATGATGGGATTGTTAGAACATTAGATGTCTGATGTATTCCTAAACTTTCAGGTCTTGTTTGGTAACCAGTAAAGAAATAATAGGATTATTATAATGAGAATAAGAATAAAAAGTGAGAATCATAATGGGAATGGAACTATTGATTATGAGTGTTTAGTATGCAAGCGCTAGAAATGAGATCCTAGAAGCTAATATTTATACTAGTGTTTGATATCAAATATAAAAAATAGTAATGAATATTTTTTACTTATATTTAATTATTACGTGATTGATTTGTTAATAATTAATTAAATACTTTATAATATTAATTAATAAAAAGTTATTTAATAAATAATTAATTAACCAAAGTTTAACAATTCAATAAATTATTGAGTTTTAAATAATTGTGTATGATTTTTCTTATAAAAATAAATTAAAAAACCACAATAAACTTATTTTATGATATAAAATTATTGAAATAAAATAAAATAATTATTAGATAAAGTAATGTGCAATGTTGATAAAAATATGAATATGTTCGTATACAATAATAATTGAAAAACTAAAAACATGAATTTATCACCAAAAGAAAAATAAAGAAATTAAAAAAGTTTAGACCAATAAAAACTAATGTAGAGACATATGTTGATTACCAACAAAAGAGGAAGAGCAAATAAAGAGTTTTAGTTAAGACGAAATATAACGAAAAAGATAAGAAAAATAGATTATCAATGAGAGAGGAAGAGCAAATAGAGAGTTTCAGTTAAGAAGAAATACGAAGAAAAAGATAAGAAAAAAGTTATTTTGAATAAATACAAGAAAAATATTCAATTTTTTACTCATATTTAGTTATTCTATAATTTATTTTGTACATAATTAATAATATATTTTATATTTTATAAATCAAAAATAAAAATATTCAATGATTTATAAAATTATTAATTTTAAATAATTATGAAATAAAATATAATAATTATTAAAGAAATTAATATAAAAGATAATTTTGATGATAAAATTCTAATAAACATCAAAATCTTGATAATATTTTGATAATAACTTGATAATATTCTAATAATATCTTTAATTTCTTATTTCTGATTTTTCATTCCAGCATATACCCACACCTACCCTCAGGAATAAAAATCGAGGATTATTTAAGACTTTTCCAATATATTGTAGCACCCTACTCCCGCAATGACCCGAACTCGACATCGAGGGTGATATCCGAGTCTGTACCCTGTGAGGCTGGCGTGCTAGAGCACTCATTCAGTCAGAAATTGGTATACTTTTTTTTGAAATCACAACACAATATATGCGGAAATCGATACTTAACTTGGGCCCACGACCATTCATAAACCTTTTTAATTAACACAATTTTCAATAGCCATTCGGGCCCTTTCACAAATCCAAAACACTTGAGTCATTTCATAACACAAAATTATACAAAAAGATGCAAAATATACAATTCAATACAAAATAGGAAAAAACACAAATGCAGACGTGAACTGATCCCGACCTCTAATCTTCACTTGAATGCTGTAAGTATACTCCCATTGCCCCAATGGGGAATTCTTATGAATCCTGAAAAATATATGCAAATTTTGGCTGAGTTTTGCGAACTTAGTGAGTGACCATCATCGATGGTTCACCCAGTCATATAACACATATAACACACATCAAACAAAATTCCAATTTCATATTCAATGCACTTAAACATTTATATCATTCATATGCCATTTAGATGGGACTCACATTCGTTCTTATTGTTGTGACTGAGTGCCTCTCACATATGCAGAGTACTGGCCCATAAGGCTCAGTTAGAACAGAATACTGGCCCATAGGGCTCAGTCAGAACAGAGTACTGGCCCATAGGGCTCAGTCAAAACAGAGTTCACGGAGCATAGCTCTACGTGGAAGCGCTTCATATAGGCGACTCAAATCACAACTCCTTTATATTTCATGCATTTATGAGATAGAATGCATCACTTACATTGCATGAACTTATTCGATTACATTCACTTATCATCGGACCATAGTCCAGCATTCAACATATAGTTGAGCATTCACTTATCATCTTGCATGCAATGCACATTCAGAAAACACTTAGTTCATCTTATTCGCATACAATGAGAACTTCAATAATTCAGATCAATCATCATAATTATCGGACCTTCTGTTCACAATCCAAACATGATCAATCACATTTACAAAAGCATTCAATAGTCACATAATAAACAATGAAGTGAGACTATCTTGGTCTACTCACAATACGCTCCAGATTAGCATTTGCTTTCAAGGTTTGGGAACGCCTGAATGTGAACACTTGACCTGCACAACCCATTTAGGCAAAACACCCATTTCACACTCATCAATAATTGCACACGTATAAGCATTCATTTATTCATAATTAAATAAATGGACTATGTACAATGCATGCTCAATGGCAATCCCGGGTATATGTTTTCTAAATCACATATTAAGCTCATTCCCATTTCATAATTCATGTGTGTCCAAATGCACTTAGAGTTACACTTCATATGTACATGGTCATTCTAAATTCTCCTTTCAACCTTTACCCTTTTTACAAGCTCACATCTCAAGAACACTTGGTTACTTTATATCATAACTCAATTTCTCGTCATCTCTTTTCTAACCTCATGTGATCTCATAATATCCAAGTCTCATTCATGGTTTAACACTTCAAACATATATACACACTTAGGTAGGATTCTCTTGGTTTCCTAAAACAAACCAAATCTCATTCAATAGGAATCCTTTTAAAGATCCACAATACAAAATCACAAAAATTGATTCTAGCATATTTAAACCCAAGCATTTTTCTAAACTTCATATCCAGAATCCTTCCAAAATCCAAGGATTCAAATGATCATACCTTGATTCTTCACCAAATGAAGAGATCTTTAGCTCAAATGGAAACTCTTTTCTTCCTCTTCCTTTTTCTCTTCTTAAACAGCTTCAAATTCTCTCTTGAAGGCTAAGAAAATTAAAACCCTAGCTTGTTTTCTATTCTTTCCCTCTCTCTTTCTTCTTCATGTATTTTCTCTCTCTCTTATCTTTTTTCTCCTCCATGCATTTTTTTCTCTCGAACCTTCTCATTCACGTTTTCCCCTTTATTTATAAGCAAGACAATATTTCTTCTTCTAATTATACCCTTAATGAGTCCAAAAGTCCATTTTATCCTTCCTTATAGGCTCATGTTCTTTTAAACTTAAGTGTCTTGCCAACAGTACCCTTAAACATTCTAACATGATAGTTTCTTCGGAAAAAATATACCCCCATTGAATTAAGTTTCTAATGCCTCCAAAATCATTCAATTTGGTTCAGTGATTCAAAAGATATACTTCAAACATTTTTGGACGGCTTTTGTCCACACAGTATATTATGCACTACTTCCATCTAGAATTTAAACATATTAGAGACTGAATTAGATTCCAATTTCTTCATACCATTTGTGGCTCCATATCTCTAGTTTACCACAAAACAAAAATCATCTCATTTGGATCGGTAGAGCTCCAAAAATCATCAAAATACTGAAGTATGTTCAGTGGAATAACACCAATTCATATCCTTTAAGATCACACTCACTGTACTCATCCCACTTTTTTCAATCAATCTTTCTCCATTCAATTCAGATAGCTATGATTATTGGTGGAGATGTAGATCAATGTCTTACGAAACCAATGGTTCAAGAATCAAGTCATTTGGAGGTCTAGTGAAGAAGTTATGGCCAAAAGAAGCAACCATGTTTATGCCCTCAACCAAAACGAACCTATTTTGACGCGATTTTGATAACTTTCACAAAAAATGTCGGATTGATTTCGTTTTTGGACCATTGGAAAGAGGACTTCGAGGTCTACAACTTTTATGAAGACGTAGAAGGCCAATTCTATCGTCTGTCTTCTATATCATCTCACCTTTGCATCGTCTCATTTTTCCGTCTTACTTTTGTGTCTTACTTTTGCGTCTTAATTTTTCGTCTTACCTTTGCATCTTCCTTTTGGGTCTTACTTTTCTGTCTTACTTTTTTGTCTTACTTTTGCGTCTTACTTTTCCATCTTACTTTTGCGTCTTACTTTTCCGTCTTACTTTTGCGTCCAAAACGTCTCCACTTATAAAAATCATAACTTTCAGCTCCGATGCCCAAAATTTTCATACTATATACTGTTGAAAAGATAAAGAAATATCTACAACTTTCTAGAAGAAAGTTTTGCTAAAATATATTTATATCAATCCCAAATTTTCTCCTAAATTCAGAAGGTGAATCTTCATTCATACACCAATGTACTGCACCAAATTCTTAACTTCATGACAACTTTTGAGATTCTTAGAGATAGAATTGAAATTTGATGTCTTCACAAGAAATGTAGCCATACGCTTCTAGTTTAATCTAAATCAAGAATCATCTTGTTTCAATAACTAGAGAAAAAGTTATGGCTAACAGACCGAAGCACACTCAGTGAATATTTTTCAGATCACTACCAATCTTGTTTCTAAATCTTTCCTTATCACAAATCATACCAAGATCACTCTTCCTACTCCTTCTATTCCTCATTTTCAATATGATCACATTTAATATCGTTTATACCTGGAAGTTGTCAATGAAGGCATGTGCCACTTTTTATACAAAAACATTCAGTATTTATGTGCATATATGCTAACATGATGCATGAGCAAGAAAATGCATTGTCTTAATTTCTCTTTAAGCTCACATGTACTGAAATTTTAGGTCCTAAACTTTAATATGGGAACGGGATGTTACATTTCTCACCCCTTAAGAAATTTTATCCTTGAAATTCTCATCTGATTGACCAATACGGTAGAGGTATTAATTCCTCATATACTTCTCCATTGCCCAAATACTTTATCACCCAAATACTCTTTCCATTCATCACAGCTGATAACTCAATAAGTCCTTCAATCACTGATTCAGCTATTACACTATCTCGATTCTTTCATCGGTATAATACAGATTACCCACTAACTTTTTCTTCGTATACTGTCAATCTATCTTTGTCAATCATGACATTATTTCAGAACCTATTCACATATCACATACTATGAATCTAAGACCTTTTTCACTAGTAACACTAACTCATAAAAATTTTCATACATACCAATTCATATCGCTTAACTTATCCTTTCTCTAAATCTGAGCACACCTTGCCAAGGTGGTACTCACAAAAACACTTCATCTCTCCTTTGACAATTCACTTCTCTTCAGTGTTAATACATTCAACTCTTATGTCCATTTCACTATACTTCCTAAATCTGGTATCGCTCCACCTAACTCATTTATCTTTCATAAGTAACTTTACTCTTATTTCAGATTCATCTCACTCACTAAAAGTATCTCACATTTACTATAGCCTTATACCATTTTAGGCCCTCTTCATCTCAATGTAAGGGTGAACAACCCCTTACTGTCATACAACGCCTCATAGAGTCCTTTAAGAATGTCACTATGATAACGATTGTTATACCTGTAGTCAATTGGAACTATACATCCATCTCATATTCCTATGAACTCTAAAATATATGCTTTAAACACTTCCCCAACCGTTAGAACTGTTGGTAATTCAAACATGTAATCACTTAGTCCTACATTCTTAGCCCTCAGTTGCCCCTTTCGATGGGTTCCTGAGGATGTATATCATAGGTTGTTATTGCACTTCTCTAACAATCTCTTTACTTAATCATCCTTATCAGGTATACATACTTCTTATTTCAACCACCAAACATTATTCTTCCAATTCCACTCATAAGCTCAGATTCGTTTTCAATTCTTCTATAGGACTCACAACTCTGAATCTTTAGCTTTTAGGCTTTCTTACTTCTTTCCAATAAAATTGATCTAAAATACACTTCATTTTGCCCCATTTTCCACTCGACATTTTTGCACTCTTCATTACACTAGATTTGGTAACCTCAATATATGAATTTACACTATTTCATTATGGAATTGTCTGTTCAATGTGTCAGATTACACACTACCTTTACTAGTATAGCGCTCATTTGAGCATTCCTTTCAACTCAATAATTTTCTCAAGGTTACATAATTTGAACATTCCAGAAATGACTTGGCACATATAATGTCTCCAAGACCTCAAAGAGATTTCTATCAGAGCAAATTTTGACCCATGTATCAAAATCAACTCATAATACCTTAATTATCTCTATGCATACAAATACCACGTTATACTATTACAACATCTTATATCTTATTTTCTGATGTTAAACTTCATTATATACTGCAAAATCTCCAAATTTAAAATGGTATGCTTATCATCAATTTCATATTCCTTAAATATTCAAAACACCCCTTTTAACTTTTCATACACACTCAGAATACCATCTATGATCACAGTCACTACTTGATACAATTTTGTTTGGATCGCTTAATTCTTCAATATTATAATGCTATTGGGGTATTATTAACTCTAACATATATCACTCAAATTTTTTTTTCCTTGAGTCCATAATTAATTTTTGCAATTCCTTAAGTGCTAATTCCTCAATGAAGGTAATATTATCTCATGTCATTTTTCAGTCTCCCACTTGACTTCTTACCTCTAATGATTTTCTCTTTTCATTTGATTTCCTTTAATTCACATCGACTTATTCAAATGCCTATTCAATCGTACTAGTTCCACCACACATTTTCTATTCATTTGAATACTTCACTTTGCATATTGGTATCACTTCCTCAGATTCAATTTGGATCTCTCGAACATATTTACATCGAATATAATGTAGACCTATATTCTCCTCACATTTGCAATAGTGTCACCTCAAATTTAAAATCCACTCACATAGTTGGATCCTTTACATCAAACAAAATGCATACACTCTTAGTAGCATATTCCACCTTCTATGCCTGAGTCTCCACTTGGAATATGCTTCCACTATTCACTTTGATTTATTATACGCTCGTTTTCGATTTGTTTCTTCATTGATCATTCTTAAATTGAATCGTCTGATCAACTTAACTCGATTTGGGGAAATTCTCCTTCGAAAGAAGATTTCTTGCTACAATCATCGATACTGTTCATGAAATCCTTATTTCCTTATGAGTCATTCTTAGCACCTCAAGAAGATCAATTTCAACTATTCATAATATCCCAATAGGATCAATTTATGCCATAGCTTACGTGATCAGAACATCCCTGGTAACAAAGCTCGGTGAGGCACTAAACAATTTCATTTACTCTATTACCTTGGCATATATCACCAAAACCATTACGCCTTATCTAGAGATGTATTTACATCGATTCACCAATTAGTAGCTTATACTAAGGATACTTTAGTCCCATTCAATTCTAGATAACTCTTCTCATTTTGTACCAATCCTCGATCATGGGGATTATGCATAATCACATCCTTCTTCATTTTCCTCAAATTCATCACATATGTTAACATCATTAACAGTTTCAATTTCTTCCCAATCGATAACTACATGTACTCTCACGTCTTACTCTAGTCCATCTTGAACTTTGAACTATAGGAACTATGATTGGCACTTATTTAATAAGTCACCAAATACTTCCTATATCATCTCCATGCATATTATTCACATAAGCTTAATAGTTTCACTTGTCATGGTAAACTCACCATCCAATGTGCACCTACAATGGCAAATCAAACTTAACAACTTTTTCATATATCACTATCATCGTATCATCCTCCACTTGTCATTTATTTCATCTCACACATATATATTCTCATATTAAATCATAACTCTTATATTGATAATCACACAACCATTCTAAGTCCAAATGCAACCTTTCAAGGTCATATCAACTTGGCTTATACAGTTTGGTCTCATCATTTCTACTTACATCCTTATTTTTCCTCAAACAATCCATGACAGTGTATTCACATTTATATCACCTTCGAGGACATATTACCAGAACGCAATATCAATTTCATATTCAATAATACATCCACCAACACAGATACACCGAATCTTTATCTATTATACCCATCTATATACTATTTCTCTTCCCATATATATATACATATATATATATATACATATATACATATATATATATATACATATATACATATATATATATACATATATATATATCTTCAACCAATCCAGAATTTCTGATGCATAATTATTAGGAATTTTCGGTCTCAATTTTCCCCTAACATCTCCTTATACTAAATTACAAACTCTTATCGCGATACTCACATAGCCATTTTGGTTGCAATTTCATCATTTTATGATCATAATAATTTTATGATTTCATTTCATTATGCTTGTACACTTTAGTCTCCTTTTTACTCATATTCTCATTTTCCTCAATCAATCCACAACAATATACCTATTCACACCTATATCACCTTCAAGGATACATATCCTCATTGTGGTGAACTGTTATTTATCATACAAAACCAGATACTATTTCTCATTTCCCAAATGTCCATAAACCTTTATTTTCTCAATGCTTCTAACCGCTCAGGCTATTAAGGAAATGCTCATGCATGTGACTCATACTGGGGGGATCAGTTGCCCCAGTCTGCTATGACATGACTAATATGCATATGCATATAACTTGACATACATTTCAGAATGCCCATATAAGATAGTACTTGTGGGCTCTGATACCACATAAATGTAGCACTCCACTCCCGTAATGACCCGAACCTGACATCGAGGGTAATATTCGAGTCCGTGCCCCGAAAGGGTGGTGTGTTAGAGCACTCATTTAGTCAGAAATTGTTATACTTTTTTTTAAAATCACAACGCAATATATGCAGAAATCGATACTTAACTTGGGCCCACGACCATTCATAAACCTTTTTAATTAACACAATTTTCAATAGTCATTCGGGCCCTCTCAAAAATCCAAAACACTTGAGTCATTTCATAACACAAAATTATACAAAAAGATGCGGAATATACAATTCAATACAAAATAGGGAAAATACAAATGCAGATGCGAACTGATCCCGACCTCTAACCTTCACTTGAATGCTGTAAGTATACCCCCGTTGGTCTAACGGAGAATTCTTCTGAATCCTGAAAAATATATGCAAATTTTAGGTGAGTTTTACGAACTCAGTGAGTGACCATCATCGATGGTTCCCCCAGTCACATAACACATATATCACACATCAAACAAAATTCCAATTTCACATTCAATGCACTTAAACATTTATATCATGCATATGCCATTTAGATGGGACTCACATTCGTTCTTATTGTTGTGACTGAGTTCCTCTCACATATACAGAGTACTGGCCCATAGGGCTCAGTTAGAACAGAATACTGGTCCATAGGGCTCAGTCAGAATAGAGTACTGGCCCATAGGGCTTAGTCAAAACAGAGTTCACGGAGCATAGCTCTACGTGGAAGCGCTTCATATAGGCGACTCAAATCACAACTCCTTTATATTTCA
>JAOSBM010000001.1:9006933-9019774 GCA_027568955.1 Erythroxylum tenue
CTCCAAAAATCATAATAATAAATAATAATCACAATTTTAATTTAATTTATAAAATTAATTTAATAATTATTAATAAAGTTTGAAAAATTTTATGATAAATATGAAATATTTAATAAATAAGGATCAATATAAGATATTGGATCTTATTTAGGAATAATTAGTATTTAATTAGAGTTACTTATGATTCTAATTAAAGTTTAATTAAAATTATAATTTAATTTCAATTAAATTACGATAATGTTCAAAACATATTATAAATAGGTTTAAGCTGTAAAAGAGCCAACATTCCTTGCCTAACAATTTGTGTAACAGTTGCAAAGTTCTATCAACATATTCTGTAGATACTGTTAGAGGTTGGATACTTGTACGACTACAGTAATTGAGATAAGCAAGTTTTAGCAACAATTTGAGTGATGCAACAAGAAAAGAATCAAGCTTCTGAATAAGGTATAAATTAAAATTCAAGCTTTATTACGATTGATATGTTAATTATTTTATAAAATTTAAAGTAATATTATTTTTTGAGAAATCAAAATATGAGCAAAGTTTTATAATTATTTTGTTACATACAAGATTAGATCTGACCTGATTTTCCAAGTAAAAGATTAAAAAAAAAGTTGATTCTACCTTGTATTAATTAGATCGCTAAATATCTATCAAAAATTTTATTTTTTTATTCTAGCTCGGCTTTGTGATTGACCAATTAACATGTGTATTACGATAGCAAAGGGTTATTATTTTATGCAAACTTCTTCTTCTTCTGTAGTGGCCATTTAGCTTATCCCATAAAAAGGTTATTTGAAATTGGCACTTTAGAAAGCTACTTTATTAATTCACTTCACGCATCAAATGAAACACAAAATCACCAAGGATCACACCAAATGCATTCCCTAACGAATAAAATCAGAGAAGCGGGTGAGACTATGAGGTGATAAGCTGGTGCTGAATCTCGTCAGCTAATAGTCAACATCGATATACTTCAGTCTACAAGGCTTCCTACTTTACGAAAGTCGAAGGAGGATTACTAATATACGTAGTCTTTTTAATTCAAACTTATGGTCATATAGTCAGCTAATAGCTAACCAGCAAATGGAGGCCTTATTTGTACAAGTACCGGCACGCAGTGACTTCATTAAAAGATGTACATAGACAGATGTTCCCATAATGCATTACGTGGCAGTCGAGTTCTTCTCCGCCGAATGGATTGACATTTTGTTTGTTTCATTGCTCAAAGAGTCGAATGCTCCCAAAAAAAAAAAAAAGTGACATGCATGAGTAACCGATATGAGAACTCTTAAGTTAGTTCTTCGGGGCATGTATTTGTTTCAATGAGAGTTAGATGTTATGAGAAGTACAGAAATGAGCATCAAACCTATAAATCAAATAGTTCTTATAGTTGGTTTAACTGGTAATTCTAACGATTGTTTTTTTTTTTTTTGATAAATCAGATAAATTAATAATTGAACGAAAAGATATACAATAAAGTTCTATATAAGGGTTTCGAAGACACAATATGCACGCTCTTAACAGCAAACCAACCTAAACCACCAGGAAACAAGAGCTAACCTGCGAAAAGGAACTAGTCACACTACTCAAAAACAGAAGGCAAGACGCAAGCAGAATCACCACCAAATATGAAGAAACAAGAACTCCGAGGCCAACTGTAACTAAGCCACTAATGCATCCAAAGAGTTTAAGGATTGAAAGTGTCCAAATCCCTCAGCTTCCTTCAAAAATACGTATGTAAACAGCGAGGAGCCGTCGACATAAGCACAGACGAAAAGGGACCCAACTTGCACAGAAAATGACACCAACAAAAGCCAACTAATAAAAATACAAAATTATCTCCTCTCACTGAAAAGGTTGAGAAGCTCCCTAATGTGAAAGATTGCTCCGAGATACACTCACTCTGCCTCTTTGGCTTAATTCTAACGATTGTTAGATATAGCGTTAATAATTAAGATGGAGTAAATTTACCACACAAAGAACAAGCAATATGGATGGATGGCTCATGGCTGGCTGATCTCAGTAAAGAAAAAATTGGAGGAGTTCAGGTTCTCTATTCTAATTATCCTGGTTGGACATATACTCCAAGAGTCTCTGATGTCAATTATGGAACTCATCCACTGAGGCAAACAAGAAATTTTATACCGCAGAATGCTATTAGTTAATGTGTTTGTTTGAATGTTTTAGTTTTTTTTCTGCTTTATAACCCAAAACAAAAAAATAGAATCTACAGACAGCGACACTATTTTATCACAATCATTAATGCAGTCACCGAGTTATCTTAAACTCATCGAAACGACCGAAACACCCCTTCACGCATTCAACTGCCCATTAACTACCATCCCTCTCTCTCTCTCTCCCCCCTGTCTGTTCTGCTCTTCTCTATAAATTCAATGCCATGCTCATTTGGTTTCTTCAAAAAAATTTGGTCTGGTAAGAAAATGGGTGTCAACTCCAACAGAGTAGATGATTTCTCTTCTCATGGGAACACTCTCAAGATCACAACAGAAGCAATAATGCCACCAACTGAGATACACACAGTCTGCTTGCCACCCTACAAAACCACACTTGAGAAACTTAAACAAAAGCTTGGGGAGATCTTTTTTCCTGATGATCCTCTTTACAGGTTCAAGAACCAGACTTTGGTTCAAAAATTGGTTTTGGGTCTCCAGTTCTTCCTCCCCATATTTCAATGGGGTCCTGAGTACAGTTTAAGGCTCTTCAAGTCTGATATCATTTCTGGCCTCACCATTGCTAGCCTCGCAATCCCACAGGTAAACAACTGTTTGTGTATTACGATTCCTACATACATAAGCTGTGTTTTAGCACATGTGGTTTTTATATATCTAGATGCTTGCAAGAACTCTTTAACAACAATTTACTGCATATATTCCATTTCTTTTTGGACCATTAGTGTGACATTTCATTTATTGATTTGTTACTTGAAACCGATGATATGATTTGTATTTGTAAATTTCTTTCTTCTTTTCTTAAAGATTTGATTCCTTTTACGGTTCATTGCATTTCGTTTCGGTTCACATGGTAATCTTCATCTTCAACTACCCGCGAGGTGATATGAAATCCTATAGACAAATATACATTCATATGTAGTATACGGAGAATAAGCTGATATTGGAAGTCTTTCTTTTTCATTAATCTCTAAGAACAATCTGATATGGGTTCCTACATTTTCAGGGAATAAGTTACGCTAAACTTGCGAATTTGCCTCCTATAGTTGGGCTATGTAAGTCCCTCAGTTCCGCTAAAACTCTGTTTTTAATGTGTACAAAAGAAAATTGACATATATTTGATTTGGATGTAGATTCAAGTTTTGTGCCTCCTCTGGTGTACTCTATTCTTGGGAGTTCTAGGCACGTTGCTGTTGGTCCAGTCTCCATAGCATCACTAGTGATGGGGTCTATGCTGAGTGAGACAGTTCACCCTAGTGAAGAACCCATTCTTTACTTGAAATTGGCATTCACTGCCACCTTCTTTGCTGGTTTGTTTCAGGCTTCTCTAGGCCTACTAAGGTAATGATACCATATTCCTTCATGAACATTTCATAACCAAGGTGTGTACGAAATATGACAAAATTAAATCACTTAACATAGTAGGAAAAATGAAGAAGAAGCTCTCTGCTCTTGGATCTTAACAGCTTGTCTTTTGTTACAGGTTAGGTTTTATTATCGATTTTCTATCAAAGGCGACTCTTGTTGGGTTTACAGCTGGTGCAGCTATCATTGTTTTTTTGCAACAACTGAAAGGGTTACTTGGGATAGTCCACTTCACTAGCAAGATGCAATTGGTTCCCGTAATTGCATCTGTTATCAATCATAGAAACGAAGTAAGCATGGCTGTAGTTGTGATGAAGAAGTAAAATATTGAAAAAGCTTTCTAATTCCTACTTGATGTACTGTAATTGTGATAAAGAAGTAAAATATTGAAAAAGCTTTCAAATACTTGCAATTGATGTACAGTGGTCTTGGCAAACAATTCTTATGGGTTTCATCTTTCTGGCGTTTCTGCTAACAACAAGGCATATTGTAAGTGTCTCACACTTTTGTCTACCAACGTAACTTTGCTTCTATCCTATACATTGCCGACTTATAACAAAGGGTAATTTTTGCAGAGCACCAAGAAGCCAAAGCTTTTCTGGGTTTCTGCAGCAGCACCATTAACATCGGTGATTCTTTCAACCGTCATTATTTTCTGCCTCAGATCAAAGGTTCACAAAATCTCAGTTGTAAGAACCGAAAATTCAAGCCTGGTGCTTTGTCTACAATAATACAAAGTATACTCCTACTTTGGCTTAACTTTTGTTTGTTTGTTTTTTGTTGTTGTTCATTTTCCTTCAATAGATTGGTTATTTGCCAAAAGGATTGAATCCACCTTCAATTAATATGTTAGACTTTGATGGCCATTATCTAGCTCTTGCTGTCAAAACTGGTCTTGTGACTGGGATCCTATCTCTGACCGTAAGTTTCTCAGAATTATCCATCATAATATGATTTCTCAACCATTTGAGAAACAACTTTCGGAATTAGCAGAAGCATAAACTTCATTTCCTTTTGATTTGCAGGAATCTTGATAAATTACTGCTGCAAAATGTTTCATTCTTTCCTTTCTTTCTTGCAGGAAGGCATTGCTGTGGGCAGGACATTCGCTGCTTTGAAAAACTACCAAGTTGATGGTAACAAAGAAATGATCTCAATTGGTCTCATGAACATGGCTGGTTCTTGTTCTTCATGTTACGTCACTACAGGTGATGATCCTCTATACTTCAACCTCTCTAGGCATCATTGTAATGGTCACAGTTTCTGAATCCTTTGTTTTCACTCTTCAGGATCGTTCTCGCGATCTGCAGTAAACTTCAACGCTGGTGCACAGACGGCAATCTCAAACATAATAATGGCTGCAGCAGTATTAGTGACCCTCCTGTTTCTCATGCCACTGTTTCATTACACTCCAAATGTGATCTTGGCAGCCATTATCATAACAGCTGTGATTGGACTAATTGATTATCAATCCGCCTATAAGCTGTGGAAGGTTGACAAGATTGATTTCTTGGCTTGTTTGAGCTCCTTTGCTGGTGTTCTCTTGGTATCCGTACCCATGGGTCTCGTCATTGCAGTAAGCTCTCTAGCCTGCTAGGTTTTCTCTTTCAACTATTTATAGGAAAACTGAAGAAAACGTACCAAGATGCAAAATCTCCACTGTAGTTGCCAAAAAAATGAACATAAAAGGATTGAAATGAATTATCTTATGACTTCATCGCCGGAATTTTAGGTTGGAGTTTCAGTATTCAAAATTATCTTGCATGTGACACGGCCAAACACTTTGGTTATGGGCAACATACCAGGAACTCAAATATACCAGAGCATCAAGAGATACAGGGAAGCCTCAAGGATTCCCTCATTTCTCATTCTTGCCCTCGAGTCTCCCATCTACTTTGCCAATTCCACTTACCTTCAAGAAAGGTTAGCTCACATTAGTATTGACAATTCTAATTGCTGCATTTGTGATTCAATGACATTGCATTCCGAGTCCTTTGTTGGTAAAAGTTTATCATTTCATAATTCTTCAATAAAAAAAGGAATGCCTAGGCCATGCATATCTGATCTTAATATTCTGTTGCAGAATATTAAGATGGATTCGAGAGGAAGAAGATTGGATAAAGGCCAACAACGAGAGTGCCCTCAAATGCATAGTTCTGGACATGACCGGTAGATTGCTCTTGCAACTCACGTCCATTTCTATAATTTTATGAATCAATCTAGTTAATGTTGAAATATATCTTCACTTATACATTTTGGCATGAATAAATATATAACATAAAACTCCATCGCTCACAAACCTCTCAAAACTTTTCTGAAGCTGTGACAGCAATAGACACAACTGGAATCGACTTGGTATCTGAACTTAGAAAGACGTTGGAGAAAAGATCCCTTCAGGTTACAGGCTCTTACCGAATTAAATTTCCTGCAAAAAGTTGTTACTTCTCTTCTAACCTGGTTACTACTTCACCATGTAGCTTGTTCTGGCAAATCCTGTCGCAAGCGTTATGGAAAAACTATACCTGTCAAAAATGTTGGAGTCTTTCGGACCAAATGGAGTATATCTAACCGTAGGAGAAGCTGTCTCTGACATTTCAGCATCGTGGAAGTCTGAACCATGACTTCCTAAAACAAGGATCCCTACCCTAACCCTTTCGGAGTTTTGGCATCCAGGAAGAGTTCAAGCAGTGAAGAGGAGTTTTCTTTTATTACTATAATGTCTACTATTCAATTGTAGCTGCAATTTTGAGCAACTCAAAACTTTCTCTTGACTTCACCAAGACGGGTGAAGTTAAAGCTAATCCAATGCAGTTTGGTAGGCTTTAGCTCTATCCCAAGTTGACTCGATTTGCATCTATACTAAAAAATTCACGTAATTTTTTTTCCTGAAGTCAACGGAAAGCTGTTAAGAAAGTAAATTACCTTCTCTACACTCATGGAAACTCGTTCGTATACACATGTTCTGCTCCGTTCCACTAAGCAACAGTCCCCATTGAAGTACAACCAAGGAAAACCAGATGAATACAACTCATGAACATCCGATAATGTTGGGAATGCCAATCAGCAGTAGCTTATTACAGGAAACTGACCAAATTGTTTCGGTTTCTTTTAGATAATAGAATACTACAAGGCATGTCAGCAAGCCAAACTAAACTGTCAGCACTAGCTTCCGCTAACAAGCTTAAGGCCTCAACTCAAAGTTTATGAATCCACCAAAAAAGCAACTGCTAGAAATTGGTTCATCCCCCATACTACTCACTCTAACAAATCGTGTGAATATGAATACTATCTTCTTGCAGACTAAATTATGATCCGTAAAGAGAAAACACACTTATACGAAATTAAGCTGCAACGATCTGTTTTCCATGAGACTAGTTCCAATTATCACATCTCATGATGTATCAGAGAGGTGCTAAAACAGGGACTTTAGTAAGCTCGTTGTTTTAGTGCTTAACAATTCTCCGGTCAGTGTGCATTTGAAAAGGACCTAAACAAGGAGCTTCTTGCTTTGTATTGTTCAAACTTCGCATGACGGTAATATCTCAAATTCGTGAATAATCCCTGGCACTTGACCGCTTTGCCATTTTTAAGAAAGAGCAGAATTACGGAAACTGCATTGACTATTTGGAAAACAAATTCTGATAACAACTTCAACGAGTTTGTGAACCCAAACAATGATAGCAAAATTTCCTTAGTCCATGAATGGACGTATGTGGAAGCTAATCCAAATGTGAAATTAGAACCTCATATAAGAATAAGTAGACCAAGCATGCTTTCTATATAAAGGGAAGTATAAAGAAGTGAAAATAGAGGAAAAAGCTACACACGTGCACATTTAAGGGTTCTCACAGAATCCATATCTAGTCTCCAAATGCTTCGTCTCCTGTCATCGAAGAACCATTTCAAATGTCCCATATCATCTCCATCACCACCAGTGAAAGGTAACAGATTCCATCAAGTAGAAACATTACTTTCAAATCACAGTTTGATATCCCAAAAGCTTCATCAGGAGCTCCACAACAGACACGAATTGGTATTGTCAATTTACAACCAGAAGATTATGTGAACTTGCCAATCAATCAAACATCTGGAAAGAATAAAAATAAATTGAATTGATGCTAATAAAGCAATTCAAGCAAAACAAAATGTTAATACAGCATTAAAATGGCTTATTATAACAGCGAACAAACGAACTCCAAGAACAACCACTTTCAAAGTATAATTAACATCCACATTATATAGATGTCACTAATAAGTGTAAACTCTTACATGCAAACAGCACTTTCTTTGTGGAATCAACTAGTGAAACATAACTTTGACGCAGAAAGCTGGACCAAAGCATTACATGACCAATTATCACAAGAACAGCCAAAACAACAAAAGGTAAAGAATTAATGGAATCAAACATGAAGAAAAATCAAAACAAATTCATAGCCAGTGTTCGATTAAATTCAGAAACAAGCCCACTAAAATGTAAAAACTCTAAAGCGAGCAAGATCAAAAGCAGACCATAAAGGAGTTTCTTCAGCGCTTTAACAAAATCAAAAGCAAACCATAAAAGAACATGACGTGCTCCAGTTGATTCATGTTCAATAAAATCTGTCTACCAAGCATCTGTTGCAGGCTAATACAAATTGGAAAAGCAGAATGAAGAACAAGTACTTACTTGATCGGTAACGTGTAATGGGGATCTCCCGCGATTCTCGTCTAATACAAAGATATTCACCTAAAAGAGCCATCAGTACAAGTCCAGCACCGCTGACAATCCACCATGTTATCGTTGAAGGCCAACCTCCATAAACAATACATATCAGAAGATGAACAATGTAAACAGTAGCCGAAAAATCCAAGCATTTCTTCGCCCTCTCGATCAAATGAAGCATAAATCCAGCTCTACGAAACAAAAAGAAGTAAGAAAATTTAAAAACATCGAAACGACCCAAAAGAGTACAAGATCAAGTTAAGTTGGTGTCTTTACCCAGCAATCGAGCTAAGAAGAAATGAAGCTATCACGCACCAACCAGTGATAGTAGAGGCAGAAATGGCGACGTAATCGAAGAAATAAACGAGACTCAAACGAGAAACTCGCGTCCCCACAAGAATCGACAAGAAGAGACCAACAGAGAGGTAGTAAAGGCATTGAAGGCAAACAATTTGGGCAACGATTAGCCATGGATCCCACACTACTGCACCATAGAACATGACTAATCCTAGCCCTAACCCCAACAGAAACCTCAAAATCACAGACCATACAAAACCGAAACTTTTTGTCTATAAAAAATGGCCTCCGCTTAACAAAGCTCCGATTTGGACGAGTTGTGAAACGACCATGTAGAGAAGAATTGGATGGGACCCAGGAATCGAAATGAAAGGGAGAGAGGATCAGTAAAGAATCGAGCAAACGATGAACACCAAAAGGCGAAGGGCTGAAGCTCGAGGAGTAAGGACGGAAGTCGTTAGGAAAAGCCAAAAACTATGCTGAGTAAAGTGGCTGCTCAGCCTCTGGCTTTGGTTGAGAAGAAGAGTTATTTATATTTATTTTTTATTTTTTATTTTTTTATTTACTTTTTGTTTTCTTCATTTTTTAAATTTATGAAAAATTACAAACGTTTCTTTGTCTTTTTTTATCAATTAAATATATATTATTTAATTACTTAATATATTAATTATTAGTAAGAATTATGAATAATTTAATTGAATATTATAAATTTAGTTAAGTATTAATAAAATTACTAATAATTTAATTAATACTTTTTAAATTTTGTAATCTAAAACTAATCTAATAATTGCGAATTGATGTTATTAAATTTAAAATATCTTCAAAATACATAAATTTTAAATGAAATATAATTTAATATTTAAAATAAATATTAATTAATAAATAAAATTTAGTTTTTGACAAATTATTTTAATAAAATAAAATAAATTTTGTTCATAATTTATTAACAAATATTATATAAGAGATTAACATAATTTTAATTAATTAAAAATAATTTAACTTTAATTTTTATCTAATATTTAATTATTATCCGTCATAGAATATAACATCAAATATAACAAATAATAATTAGATATATTTTTATTTTTATTTGAAAAAATAGAAATTAAAAACTAAAAACTAAAAATCACAACAAAAGTGAAACCAAATGCCCTTATTTATTTGAGTGTTTAGCTTAAATTTTTTTTTCTAATTTTCATAATTTATGAACTTACAGAAAGTGATTTCTTTTATAATCTAATTTCGTATCAATTAGTTATATATTATTTAATATTAATTATTAATAAGAAATTATTAATAATTTAAAATAAGATTATATATTTTATTATTTGAAATTATAAATAATTTTAATTTTAATTTTTGTAACTAATAATTCTAAAAATAAATAATTTAAATATAATTATTAACATTTAATATATAAATTTTAAATAAAATTCCCATCACCAAAATGTTCATAAATTTCAATCAAGAAACATGAAAAACACGAGAGAGAGAGAGGGTTTTTGTAAGAATTGAGGAGTAGATCTGATTCTAAATGTGAGGACAAGTCATTAATTTGTCTATGATAATAACAGTCCATTTGCAACCCCTTCCTCCCTAGAGTTGATTCTGTAGAAAACAACTTCCAAATGAAATGTTTAACTTTGGCAAAGATATTCAGTTTTTAAAGACGCAACCCATATTTGTCCTTATCACAAGGAACTCGATAATCGTATTTAACATTATAAATGCTGCTCCTCCTAAAGGTCTTCTCTATTTCCGCTTAAAAGAATATGACAAATACTGGCTACAACCTCTATAGAAAATAATTTCATATCCAAAGGAATCATTAAATTATTAATCGTTGGATCCTTTAAACCAGAAATCATAGGGAATCGAAATCTAAAATTTCTTAGCTATACTAAGGATGGACAAAGTAGAATATGCAGAACAAGATGATATAGTAGAGCTAAATAAAATACCTAATTTTTGAAAATTAATGGCATGATATAATTCGTCCTCATATTACAACTAGGAATCATAGGCATGACAATAGATTGTGTCGAATTAGACTTGAGGCTACTTAGACCTTATCTAAAGACCTTTACAAATAGGTTAAATTCTAATTGAACTTAGCTTATGTTGGTCTAACTCGAGCACAATTGAGTTTTAGGTAGATAAAATATCACTAAAAATCTTAATCACCCAACACCCTTCCCAGCCTTTTGACCTGATTTATTGATTCCACTGTCTTCTCTAATGAAAATGTCACTTGGTTCAGTCTGATTCTGATGGGGCAGGACACTATTGTTCGGATCCATGAGCTTGAAAGACTTTAGCTAGAATACCTGTAAAATAACAAAAGGCACGTCGGGGGTTGATTCCCGGTAGGCCCCTCCGACGCTCAAGTCAGTCTTTTTGTGAGAGTTTTTGTAGCTGTGAATAGAGAAAAGTAGGGTTCTAATGTCGTACCTCTTTCCAGGTAGGGTAGTACCTTATATAGCAGATATCAGCTAGGTTTAGGTCATCGTCTGAGAGTGGGTCGATCGACCCACATGCTGATCTGGGGTTTGGCCTAGGCCTGGCCGACCGACCCGACTGGGCCTAGCACGACCGACCTGACCATAAGCCCCCTACTCCTCGAGCCTGATCGGAGAGAAGGATCGATGGAGTACATAAGATTTGTGCGACTCGTCTGCATGACAGCTCGTGATAGGCCCGAACGATCGGACATCAACGTCTAATCAGAGCACTAAATTTGGGAGATTACTTTGCTGCTTCAGACGGCTTTTCCTCGATCGGTAGTATGAGGCCTGCCTTGAAGGTGAAGGAGCGAAGCAAGAATATCGCTCAGTCAACAGTATCGAAACAGTCTACAGCACTCGATCAGCTGACTGTGTATGAACAGTCTAAGGCGCTGCTGATCCGAGCGGCAAGTGAGGACCGAGTGGTTATGGAGAGTGAGGTGGAGCGACTGCTCAAAAGGAAGAAAACTGCTCGGAATGTCGAACGTTCGCCCTACGGATCGGACAAAGGTAAGGGGAAGGAGCGAGCGCCCAGCTCCGAAAAGTGGGTGTCCACGATCAGTCTAAACAAGACTGCGTCACTTAGGGACACCGATGTTGCTCTTCACGTTGCCCAGAAGGTTGTTCCTCCTGCAGATGAAGAGTTTTTGGATTCGCTGGGTGACAAGAAGGTGATGGCTGGCTTCATGAGTGGCTTAACAAAAGATTTAGCATTCGCCTCTGAAATGTATAGAAGTGTTGACCAGTTCGCTGAAATCTCCCGATCGATGGACCAGGAGATTAAAAATTTTCTTGGTCAGGTCAGCGTTTTGAGAGCTCAGGTTGCTTCAATGGAGGAGGAGAAGCTTAGAATGATTGTGTCAAGGGATGAGCTGGAAAAAGAGTGCCGAGCATTGTGGCTCAATAATGAGGACATGAAGAGAGAAGTTCTTAATGCCAATTCTGCAGCAAAGATGGAACAAGAGCTTCGTTTGAAAGTCCTTTGTTGTCTCCTTAATTCTGTGAATGAAGCTTATACTGTCATCAGTTTCGTATGAGGGGTTGTCTTTTCGCGTATGATACATGTCATTCGGTCGTGAGATTTGAAAGAATCATGGTTGATTGATGCATAAGAACCTAGCCGAACGATGGTGAGGTCGACCGATGATGAGGCCAAGGTCTTTTCGCGTACGATACACGTCATTCGGTCGTGAGATTTGAAAGAATCATGGTTGATTGATGCGTAAGAACCTGGCCGAACGATGGTGAGGTCGACCGATGATGAGGCCAAGGGTTCCAAGGATCTTGTCCTGACAGGCTGCCCGATGCTGAGGCCGACCGATGCTGAGGCCGAGGGTTCCAAGGATCTTGTCTTAGTAACCTGGCCGAATGATGATGAGGTCGATCGATGCTGAGGCCAAGGGTTTTAAGGATCTTGTCCTGGCAACCTGGCCGAGCGATCCAAGATCCTGTCTTGGCATCGCCTAGTTCCAAGATCCCGTCTTAGCAACCTGGCCGAATGATGTCGATGCGGAGCGATGTCGAGGTCGAGTGATCCAAGATCCTGTCTTGGCATTGCCTAGTTCCAACATCTCGTCTTGGCAACCTGGTCGAATGATGTCGATGCGGAGCGATGTCGAGGCCGAGCGATCCAAGATCCTGTCTTGGCATCGCCTATTTCCAAGATCTCGTCCTGGCAACCTGGCCGAGCTATGTTGAGGCCGAGCGATCCAAGATCCTGTCTTAGCATCGTCTAGTTCCAAGATCCCGTCTTGGCAACCTGGCCGAGCGATGTCGAG
>JAOSBM010000001.1:9022959-9038181 GCA_027568955.1 Erythroxylum tenue
TCATATCAAATCTCTATTCTTGATCAAGAAATACAATAACAAGTTTCATTAGTCCTAGTGGTTCTACTCTCCAAAAAATATTGAAAATTAACCAATCTAAGTGGTTCTATTGAAAAATAATCAACCAAGTATGCTCCTATTCAACGGAGTTATGATTTTCAGGCAAGACATATTATATTGTTTTTAAGTACTTGCTTTCATTCAATGGGCATTCACCCACTTTTGGCCTCGGTGGTGTTGTGGCGTGTAAAAGGCAAGGGTTTAAAAATCGGACCGGAACGGTCGGTCCGATCGGAAATGGTCTGAACCGGTCAGTGGTCTGGTTCGGTTTCACTTAATAACCTCTCTATATAAAAACTGGACGGTTCAACCTTTTTCGGTTGAACCGAACCGGACCGGACCGGTCCGGTTTTAAACCCTTGGTTAAAATTTTCTTCTGAGTCATGTGTCAGCCACTCACCAGTTTCTTGTTTCTCGTCTTCCTCACAAACCCAGTAATTTCTCGGCTTGATGAACTCTTCTTCGAAGGTTTCAGCATTGTTAATAACAGTATCAGCCTACACGATGGTTCTGAAATCGAAAGCCATGGCCCCCTTCTCCTAACAAACGACAGTCTTCGTGTTAAAGGCTCAAGATCGCAGGTCTCTAGGATTGTGGTCAGATTTCGGCACAAAAGGCTCAATCTTCGGCAGCATAGAGCCAAGCTTTAGCTTACTTTTACCTCTTTCTCTTCTCTGCTCGGACTTCCCCAACAAATCTGAGCTCGACCCAGGTTCCATTGCAGCTTTTTCTTAAATGAATAATCACTCTTTAGCTAGATAACCACCAACAGAACAGAACCAATAGTCCATACCATAAAAAGCCAAAAAAAAAAGAAGAAGAGAACTTTATGAGTAGAAGCAAAGAAAAGATAGGAGTGGTAATGGAGATGTGTCACTCACTAAGAAGGTGAAGGAATGATTCATACCTTTGCTTGGTGAAGTGAGACGGTGAGAAGTAAAAAAGAGCGGAAAAGAGATCTGTGCTGTTTTGGGGAAGTGATAAAGGCTACGTCTGTATGGTATGGGTACTGGAAAGATAGACTAGAATGCTGAGGGCAGAATAAGGCGTGTCAGAGCCTTTAATGGGACAGGGTGGTTACGGATGTGGACTTAGGGTATCTGACAAAGCTACAAGGAATCAAGGACACTCCCACTCTCTTCCCGAATTACTATTCCATGCTTCTTGTTAAAATTTGAAAATGATAACGGGTGTTAAAATTTGAAAATGATAATGGGTGAAAACCAAGTATCGTTTGGTTTTACCGTGCTTCTCTCTCTTTTTTATTTAGTTACTATTTTTAGTTTTATTTTATAAATTAGTATCTATTTTAAATATATTATAATTATTAAACTCAAATTTATTTATAATTTAATTATATTTTATTTTATTTTTATTTATTCTTAATTTCTTATAAAATTTTCATCTTATTTATTATATTTCGGTTTGATAGCGGTTCACTACCGGTTGAACCTTTAAACCTTAAACCTTTCCTTCGACCGGTTCAATATCCGGTCCAGTTTTTAAAACATTGCTCACAAAAGAAAAAGTCTAACTTCTTTTTATTCCTTGTGCATGTTTTTTATAGCCTGTCATTCTCCTTTTCCTTGAGACTATTTTCGTTTATCTATTCTTTATTGCTCTCTCTCTTTTTAGCTTTCTTTGAGTTAAATGTTCTCTTATGTGGTATAGTTTTTTTTTAACCTTCTCTACTTTTTTTTTTCTCTTTTAGCAATATGATGAGCCTTGTGTCTCTCTGATGTGTTCCCACCTCTGGCCCTCAACCCCTACTCATCTATCCCACATGACACTATCCAAACCTCTTTTACATCAACTCCCTTCAAGCTTCAAACCGTTACCAAATAAGAGACTATGGGTTCAAGTCTTGGGTAATTTAACACCTTCTTTGAAACTTTACTTTTATTCTCTTAAGCTTGCAAATGTCAATATAATTATGGCTCCTTCATCTGAGATTTTGAAGGAGAGAGCCTCTAAATAGGATATGATTTTGCTTGATTTTTTGGGATGAAAGACCTTCCTTCCCTGTGATGAATGCTTGAGAACATCATTGGAAGCAACAAGGACTAAGAGAAGAAGTCCTAGTGAATGAGAAAACCCTACTCCTCTTTAGTTTGGAGTTTGTTGCATAAGCACAAAAATTATTGAAGCTAGTTCCTGATACTTTAATAATAAATCATTTTTATCCATAAATGAAAGTTAGGAATACAAATGAATAGAAACAAGTCCCTTTATAGATTATTATACACAATGTTTCCCTGAAATATTAGACCACCAAGGGACTTTGTCATTTAGTAAGTTATGTAAGTATACCTTTGTGTTTAGAAGAAGCAACAATTAGAATAAAGAGGGTGAGCTATGCAAGGATTTGCATGCTTTATAGATATTCAACAAAACCTCTTTAAAGTAGGAATGATCTAAAACAACTCCTTTATACTAAATATACTCTTTTAGAATATAAACAACAATCTTCTATTGGCTATTTACTTTTTATTTAAACTTTTCTTATTGGTCTTTTAGAAACCAAATTTAAGGAGGATAATTGTAGGAATCAAATATTTTTAAGAGAGCAGTGGCATGCCATCACCAGTTATTAATGTCATTATAATGGTAGGCCGGTGGTTGCTTTTGAGCCTGATACGATTAAGGTACGTAGTTCATACTATCATTGTAGACATTTATCCACTTAATAAAATTAAAACAAGACAATATATATTTATATGAATATCTTCATTTCTTTAACACTCATTCGTTCCAAACTTAGATGCAGTGTTATCCAACTTTTTTTTCCTTGAATTATAACATCAATTATCAATAAAAACTTATCACACATTTAACCAACTTTTCCAACATCAAATTATGTTCATTTTAAACGTTAATCAAGTCCAAATGCATCACAATTAAATACCTTATCCTTAATTAGTTCAAAAATCACACGAAAGAACATTTTCTGTACTTTCATGTCATTTCCACGATTGTGTATGACTTCCCGCGATCGTGAGATGTGTTATCCAAAAGTCCCCATCCAATTCCTCCATTAGTTTTTCTCCAGATTTTCTTAGGACAAGTTTCAGGTCAATTATTAAAATTTAATTACATATTAATTTAATTATAAAAATTAAATTAAATTAAACTATTTATATTTTTATTGATTATTAATTTTAATTTATTAAATATATAATGTTGAATTAAATTATTCATAATTTTTATTAAAATTTAAATAATTAAATAATATATTAAATGATAATAAATAATAGGAAACAAAAACTATTTTTTATAGTTTTCATAATTTTTTAATTTAGAAGAAACCAAAATAAAAAATTAAAACTCAAAACTCAAAATTTTTTTAAAAAAAGAAAACCAAAAATAAAAATAGAAACAAATATCTTCTTAAATTTCATCTAGATTTATTAATTTTTTCCGTAATTTCTCTATTTTGTTCCTTCGATTTCACAGTTTGAATTTATTTTCTGACTAAACAGTTTTTCTATATTTAAAGAGAAGAAATCCTCGTAACTATTTTTTATAGGTTGATTTTATTTAATTTATAAGATATAGGTTTACAAGCCTTTATTGTTTATTTTAATGCTAATTTATTCATACTAACGTCTAAATCTAATCTTCACTTGAATCAAGAAAGCCTGGAAACATATCCATTTAGTTATATAGTTTTTAATCAATTATCTTATTATTTGTTTCTTTAGTCATTATTAAGATAAATTAGTTTAATCTTATTTTATATTTTCATTATTAAACTTTTTAACTACATTACTTCTTCGTGATTTTAACCTTTATGTATTGTTATATTACTTATTAATAATAAATGCATTTACCTAATTAATAAATATTAAATCTATAATAAAAAATCTTTAGCAATATCGGCCTACGAAAAAGCACACCAACGTAACTCACACAAGTACTGTTGTGGTGAAACAAAACTAAAACAAACTCACACAAGTACCGTAAGAAGAGCTACGCCAGAGCAACAAACGGAGACTCGCGCCGAAGTCCCACGCAATAGTAGACAACATTTCCGAAACAACGCAGAGGCGGACTTGCCATTACTTGACAGAGGAGGCTTTCGAAATCATCCATAACAACTACGACCCACTTTTGCTAATGCTTATGGAGTATCTCTTGGAAAGGGATATTTTAAACTTAAAATCAAGCTGAATAATTCATACAAGTACCCAAGGCAATATCCTACAAACAGGGCATAGATAGTGAAGACTTAAAGCCTCGTTGGAGAGCCTTTAAAACTCCCCCAACAACGAAGATCACTTAGAAACCCTTGAGAAGACGAAAGTCTCCTCTACCAATCTCTTGAAAACCCTCCTTTCAAAAACCCGGATTCTAGAGAGTCGCTTTAGACAACAATAAAATTTTGGCGGACCAGCCCGGAAAGAGCTTTTAAAGTTACAAGCGAGAACATTGTGTCTACGAACCCTACCGACCAGGAATCTGTCTTAGCTTTGAAGGGTTCTTAATCAAAGAAGGGCAACTTGTAGGCCACAATTATGCAGCATTTGTAGCCTCCGACTTATCAGTCTCCATTGGCTCTCCAGATGCGGAAGGTACCTCACCCGTCCCAGCTCCAGTAGAGTCACTGGCACCATGGTTATTGGAATCTCCACTCTCTGGTTGATCACTTCCTTGAGGAGGTGGTGTTGCAGGGGTCTCAGAAGTGGCCGGCTTTGCTGGTGCTGGCTTTGGCTTCATCATTATTGGTCTGCAGAACCTGTTGAAGCAACATTTAAGATTTAAGCATCTTCAAGAAATGTAACACAGAATGATTCACAGCAGTGAAACTTAACTATAGGTCAAGATTCACTTCTCAAGTAGAAACTGGCTCAACAACCTTAAAATAAGATCCAAGAACAGCCAAGAGGGCATACCTGTCAAGTGCTTCAGCCTTCTTTCTCACATCAGCTGACAAAAGAGCCGGGCTAGCATGCTTGGGAAGCGAATCCTGATGGTGTTTTCTCTCTCTTAACCAGGCTTCTGCTTCCACACACTCATTCAGAACCTACAAGATATTGGGAGTCAATGGACAAATCAACAACAAAGAATAGGATGCAGTACAGAATTAACAGACTCTCACTTTCTGCTTTTCAGCCAAGTCAATGTGGTCAAATTTGAGATCATTAGACATTGCTGCCTCTCTGTAACTGTTAATGCAATAAACAAGTTGATCAATCACGGAACTCCTCTCTGAATGCTCTTTATAGCGCTCTTCAATGGGATCCCCTTCCTGCAAATCAGATATATATGATTATGAACTTCACATTCAAATACTAACACAAGCAGCAAGTGCTGCCTATACACAAAAATGCATCCCTACTTTCTTGAGCTCCTCAAGCTTCGCAACGTAAACACCCTTTGTTTCATCTTCACCATCTTCATATAACCAATCTTCAACATCCTGAAGTTTTGACATGAACTGCTCCCTTTCTGGATCAGTGACAAATTCATGATATTTGTCTCCAAGCTGTTTTCAAATGAGCATTATTAGTGATATGATTAGCAGAATTTATACATAAGTTTGTCAATTTAACCAGCAAGAATTTCATACTTTGCTCCTCATGTCATACACGTATGCTTCAACAGCATTTTTCTTGTCTTTAGTTTCTTCCATTACTCGATCTTGTAGTGCCATTTCAAATTCCTTTTCTACTGCTTTCTGCATATCTGTCAAAGGTAGCCCACCATAAACTAGTTCATCCACAGGGATATTTGTTTTTTTAACCTTTTTCTTTGGAGCCTCAGCCTGACACAACACAAGTCATCACCGTTAGCAAGATCCACAAACCAGTTGCAGATGAACATTATGGACAAACTGAATAACCCCACCTTGGTATCAGTATCCATTTGTGCAGGGTTGTCACCTGGATCTGGTACTCCATTTTCAAATCCAGAAGCATCAGCAGTTCCTTTAGCTTCTTGCATATTGACATCACTCTCAGTAGAGCTAGGAGGTGCTCCATCGTTGTGCACTTCATCAGTATCCACTATTCCGGACTCTTTTGATGGCTCTGTTGTTACATGAACTTCAACCTCTTCTTCCTCCAAAAGCTGACATGAAAGTATGTAGAGTACATCAATAGAACTGCAAATGGACTACCATATGCTGTATGCAACCTCGATCAAATAGCAGTGATAAGAATTACCGTTGCTGACTCAATGGCCACAATTCCATGCAAATTGAGACGGGCTTTAACCTTAACCTTAGCCCTTTCACTATTTGTAGTTTGAAAAGGACCAATCTGCACAAGAATAAGAGTTGAAGCGACTGTGACATAATGAAGTATTGTGACTGAGCTGACAACACAAATGCACTTGCAAAGCAATAAAATCCTTACCGTGTAGGTGCTAATCTTGGCAGGTGCCTGCAAGTCGCTGACATCAGCATATTGCACATCTATAATGAATGTACCTGACCTGTAGAATGTCAAAGCCTTAATGCTAGGTATCGGGTTCCCCTTGGGAAAGACAATTGTACTTTGCTGATTATCAGCTGTTCCACTCTGAGAGTCCAGGGCACCACCCTTCCATGATAAAGCTATTGAGAATGGGAAACTCTCATTCACCTGCACTTCAAATGGTCAATCATTTTGGACTGTGACGCAAAGAGGTTGAGCAAATGGGAAACTAAAAGAAAAAGGAAAATGAAATACGACTTAAAATAGCTGAGAATTGATCCTTCATACACCCACTTCGGGGAAAGAGGTTATCATAGACCACGCACAAAAAGACCTTCACAAAGCAGAAGTGACACTTTTGGAGAGAAATATAGCCATGCTATGGCTCACTAAACCAACATTCCACTCACTATAAGGACTGACACATCTTCTACACTAGAATAAGTGGTGTCAATACAAGAACTAATCAGTCCAAATAGATGGTCACACAGAGTACAGAGATACCTCATTCGTCCACATTTTCACATGCC
Organism: Erythroxylum tenue; assembly: GCA_027568955.1. NCBI lineage: Eukaryota > Viridiplantae > Streptophyta > Magnoliopsida > Malpighiales > Erythroxylaceae > Erythroxylum > Erythroxylum tenue. The sequence continues at coordinate 9,029,966 of JAOSBM010000001.1, forward strand.
GATCTCATACACAATTAATATTTTAAAAGATATGGCTCTGACAGGATGTAGGCAGCACATCGCAGATCAGAACAGAAATGAAAATGAACATTTAATATATAAGTGATTGATCATGACTTTTACCTGAAAGTCTCGAACTTTAAATGTTGGGCTAAGAATGGCACATTGCAAAGCACAACCCCTGGCAACACACTCACTAGCATTCATTGTCCGTCTTGGTTCCTTCCCAAAGAATTCAGCCAATATTTTCATAATGGCAGGAACACGAGACCCGGAACCAACAACCTCAACCATGTGAACATTCTCAACAGCAAGTCCTGCCTCATGAAGGGCCTTTTCCAGAGGCCTCTTCACACGTTCCAAAATTGGAGCACTAATCTGTTCAAACTCTTCTCTTTTAATGAACCCTCTAACATCTTTCTCATCCATCAAGCACTCAATATTTAGAGGTGCTTCAGGATTGGCACTAAGAACTTTCTTAAGCTTCTCACAAGCAGCTCTGAGCCTGAGACAAGCCCTGGCATTCTGGAAAACATCAATTTTATACTCTTCCTTAAACTTTGCAGCAAAGTGGTGGAAGAGAGCCTCATCAAAGTCCCTACCACCCACAGACCGATCAAATGAATGAGCCAGTATCTTGAGCTGACCTTTCTTGAACCCCGCAATGCAAACTTGCATACTGGCATGTCCAATGTCGACAAATGCAACATTTAATTGATCATTCTCAGGTAAATCAGTCTTATAAATGCCGTAAGCCAGTGCTGTGGCTGTTGTTTCATGAATCAAGCGGAGAGGCTGCAGTCCAGCAATTGTTGCTGCATCCAAAACAGCCCTCCTTTGAATATCAGTGAAAAAAGCTGGAATTCCAATACAACAATCCACAACTGCAGCATTCAGGTTCTTCTCAGCAATGCCTTTCAAATTAGAGAAAACCATAGCTAGAATTTGGGTAGGCGTAAATGTTCTCACTTCCCCCAGATACCGTGCATGAATCAAAGGGAATCCATCAGGGCCCTCGGTAACAGCAAAAGGCAATGAACTGAGATCTCTTTGCAATTCAGGATCCGAAAAATGCCTGCCAATGAACCGTTTGATCTGAGAAATAGTATTCTTGGGATTCATCATACTTGAGGCAGCCCCTGCAGTTCCAATGAACCGCTGTTTATCACCAAAGCAAACAATGGCAGGAGTTTCCCGCTTTGATTCATCATTGAGCACAACGTCAATCCCCCTTTGCCTCGCAACAGCAACAATACAGCTTTCATTGCCAAAATCAAAACCAACCACGCTCATGTCTTACAATCAGCACTACCAAGCAAAGTAAGCGCCTGTACAAGAACATTGTCAGCAACACACCACAAACGATAATACATATCCAAAGAATGTACCATATATCATCATAGACATTAGTTCTTTTTGACTAGTTAAAAGAAAACAATACATTTCTTTCCAGTTATGCTATTACCATAGCAACACAAATATATATAAAACGCGATGCAGGATCAGTAACAAAAGTCACATAATTCCATTCAGAACCAATCAAATTCCAAAAATTTGCGTGCATCAAGATCCAAAACCCATGCGTATTTAGCACTAAACTATACGAATACAAAAAAATAAACAAGTCAGAACGTAAATCTAACACAAGAAAACAAAGACCAAAAAGTCATCTTCGATTCAACGTTCAATTGCGAAACCACAATTAACTTAACAATAAAGACCTGATCAATTTAACGCAATCAAATCTGAGCAACAAACAGACAACGAGCAAAAAGATAGAAAGTTAATGAAATCAAAAATGAGAAATGATCTAAAGAAAACACACAGGTCACGACGTCTCCACAAGTAAACAGATGAATTAAAGTAAGTAAAACAAACAAAGAGAGAAAGAGGGCTCACAAAGATCTATTAAATCTAGAGAGAGAGAGGGAGAGGTGATATTTATATGTATAGATCAATTTGAAGTGAAGCTAAGAGGTGTGGGCAGTTCTGGAATCCTCTGTCGTTAGCTCTTTGGTTCGAATGTTTTCCTTTTATTTATTTGTTTATTTTTTTTCTTTTCGAGCTTGAAGAGAAACAAACAGACTTTTGTTTTTTACGGAAGACCAAAGAACCGGCGTGGGATTTTTGTTATTTTTAAATTTAAATAAATCTAATGATGTGGTTTTATTATATATAATTAATTGAATGAGGAATGTGGAGATGTCTAGACTTTGGTTGCTTCTAGAAAGATCTATGATCTTATGGACCCTTGCCAGAAAGTGGGCTTTCCTTGTGAAACTGAAACACGTAATTTACTTTGAAAAGTTGAAAACCTACGTTTGAAATTTCTTTAGAAGATTGAAACGACAACGCTGCTCTAGTGTCAATTGGCGGGAAATCCCACCTGTCACTAGGGTTCAGTTTGTCCTCAGTCCGCCAACCCAGAAGACGAGTTTCTCGTTAACTTTTTCCGGAATCCAAACAACACCAGTTACCCCAAAATGCCAACGTACCAGATCAGTGGAATCGACGTGGATTTCCCGTTTGAGGCATACGATTCGCAGCTCGTTTACATGGAAAAAGTCATCTACTCTCTGAAGAATGTGAGTCAATCAAACAAGCTTTCTCTTTCAATCGAATGTGTATTGTACAGCTATATTGATTTTATGGGATTTTGAAACTTTTGCTTGGGTGATGTTTTAACTATTTTGTGATTCATTTAGAAGGAAAAAGGCATTTGCTTGACGATTAAAGTTATATTTTTGAATAATAAGTTTAGTTATTTGAAGTGCTAAGAACCACTAGATTATTGGTTCCCTATCACTTGTGATCAGTGATTTGAATCACAATGTGCAGTAAGTTATGATTCATTTGTCATTTAGAGAATGCAATCTGTTTCATTTTGTTTGGTATAGATCCCAAACTGCAAAGTATGATTTTTGACCTAGAAGTAACTGTCTATGCTTATTTCACATTTACAAAACTTTGCTTCTCTCTTCATCTATAATTTACCACAATTTGGAGGAGGAAGTGTATAAAAAGCTTCATATTTCTTTAAACTACCAGCATGTATACTAAATGCGCTTGTTTGTGAGACTGCAGAGGTGTAATGCACTTTTGGAGAGTCCAACTGGAACCGGAAAAACTCTGTCCCTTCTTTGTGCCACTTTGGCTTGGAGAAAGAGTCTAGGTGGATTCTCAACTGGTAAGATTGGTATGAATAGCCAAAATTCTGGGATGGACTCTGATAATGGATCACCACACCCCAATGCTGCCCGACTTCCTACCATTGTATACACTTCACGCACTCACAGTCAAATCCGGCAAGTGGTTCAAGAATTGAAGAGAAGCAACTACAGGTCAGAGATTCATTTTGATGGGAACTATGATTTCAAACTAGATTTTAGTATTGGGTTGATTGCTCCTTCAATTTTCATGATTTTTAACTTGTTTACTAGCATACATTCTAAGCATGTCTCCACAATGGTTCTTGTCATGTTTCATATAGCTATCATGATGACACAAGCACTTGGCTTCTTTGCAAGCATTTATCAATTGCATGTTAAAAAAACTTGAGAAATTTAAATTGACCTTGTAGTCTTTTTCATATTGTCTTGATTCAAGTTGATTACTTGATATGATTATGGAGTTTAGAGCTAATAATGCCCAATTTTAGAGCATATGCAGGCCCAAAATGGTTGTTCTAGGATCTAGGGAACAATTGTGCATTCATGAGGATGTCAATTTACTGCATGGAAAGGCGCAGACAAATGCTTGTCATCATCTCCGCAGAAAGCGGGAAAATCAGGAAAATCAGGAAAAACGTGGCTGCAGTCATTATTCTCGTGTTCCAGGTAGTTTGTTTTGTACATTGTAGAAGTATCATTCCAGAATAAACAGTGTTATCCAAGTAATTTCATAATGACACTTTTTCAAGAAATTGAAAATAGTATGTAATGGTCTCAATCAAATCCAACTTTATAGATTTATGTTCTTACCATAGATTTTGTGAAGAAGAATCCACATCTTGGAGACGAACCTATCGACATAGAGGATCTGGTTACTATTGGAAAAAAATTTGGGCCGTAAGTTCCGTCACATGAGTCCCGTGTGTTTATTAGCAATGCATTTTCGTCATTTAAGTTGGGATTATGTTTGCTTTTTCTAGGTGCCCCTACTATGTAGCAAGGGAGCTCCACAAAGTTGCCGATATCTTATTTGCGCCTTATAATTATGTAATTGATCGTGCCTATAGAAAATCTCTTGCAATTGATTGGAATAGCAGTATATTGATATTTGATGAAGCTCACAACCTGGTAAGTGCAAGCTGTTGAGAAAGGTTTAATCTGGAAATAAGGTTCACTGTGAACCTTTTCAGACCATCAATATGATATTAAGTTGTTTAGTCAATTCATTGAACAAACAATTAACATGCTGGTAGTTGTTTGTCGTGAACATGAACAATGCAGGAAGGATTATGTGCAGATGCATCCTCCTTTGACTTGCCTTCTGGACTTCTAACAGCCTGCATCAATGAAGCAAAATCTTGTATTGACCTTTCTGTTGGAAGGAGAGAAAAATCAAATGACAAATCTGGAAATCCAGATAATTTTGCCATTCTTAGAGGTAAATATTTGACCATAATATCAAATGCATGTTGCAGTTTTTACTACTGCACCATATCATCAGATGTTCCCTATCCTTTCTATTTCTGCAAATACTACACCAGCATACTTGTTGGGAAATTAATGATCCTTTTTTGAGCAATTCCTATGCACTCATCTTGTACTGATGGCTTCATATGGACCAATTCTTACCCTTGCAGCACTCCTTTTGAAGCTTGAGAAGCGGATTGCTGAAGTACCCATTGAATCAAGGGAATTGGGATTCACGAGACCTGGGCCTTACATATATGAGCTACTTGCTGACCTTAACATCACTAGTGAAACAGCTTCTAAGCTGATTGATATAATTGATGAAGCTGTTATACTTATTGAGGAAGATAAACAGCACAAAGCACAAGGCACTGCATGCAGGCTGGAAAGTATTGGTGACATGCTTAGGATAATATTTAGAGATAAAAGCAATTCTCATGCTAGATATTATCGTGTAAGAATTGAATCTACATATCGAGTGTTACAATTTCCGTAGAATTACATTGGAGCTTCATTGCAATTCCAATTTGCTTCTTTCAAAGAAATTGTTGTTCTATATTTGTTTCATTCTAAAGTTTGAAATCAATTTCTTTCCATTTTAGGTTCATGTGCAGGAAATTGAGGCAAATTCTGTCAATAGCTTAAAAGGTTAATTTCTTGAAGTTTATGTGAATCTTTTGGCCTCATAACTATAATATTATTACTTTCTTTTCTTTTATATTACAGCTCCCTGGCATCCCTTGTGCAACTAAAGAGTTTATTATTGTATTACGTGGGGAACACAGGGGATAGCACTGGTTTATTTCATGTTTTTCTCACAAATCCTGTCAGGAATTATTTGTGAAAATTTTCACTGATTTCCCTTTTGTGAAAATTCCACAAAGATACTCTTAACATGATGTTAAGTGGTTTGCGGCAATGATGCACTGCACTGGTGGGGTCTGTAGGTGTTCATGTTATGTGAGTGATGGAATTACTTTATGGATAGAAAGAAGAATACTTGGGCAGATCAAATAAGTAGTCACGTTCATTCTGCCCATTTTAAGTTTAGTTCAGCTACATCAGGTGATATGAACCATAAGATAGCTTGTTAGAACATCTACTGCAGAAAAATCACAATGCATGCCATTTTCTGTTGTTAGTTCTCTTCAATTTCTTGTCCATTTTGAACTGTATGTTCCATAAAAAGAAGTTTTCCCTCAATTCAATGACTTAAGATGGTAAAGTAACTTGATTATAAACTTTGTTGCTTAGATCTTGTTCAAGGATGCTAAAAATTCATCCTTTGTGATTTTCCAGGTAAGGTATCTAGAATGCTCAGTTGGTGGTGCTTCAATCCTGGCATTGCCATGGCGGAGTTCTCCAAGCTGGGTGTTGGATCTATTATATTGACTTCTGGAACATTATCCCCCTTGGATTCATTTGCACATGAGTTAAACTTGTAAGTTTTGCTTTGAGACTTATAATAGTGAACGAAGCTCACTTCAAAGTTTTCTAACACTACATAAGTTTTGCTTACCTACTCAGAGATTTTCCTGTTCAATTGGAAAACCCTCATGTGATATCCTCAAATCAGATTTGGGCTGGTGTTGTTCCTGTTGGACCATCTGGCAACATTTTGAATTCATCTTACAGAACCCGCGATTCCCTAGAATACAAACAAGAGCTTGGGAATGCTATTGGTGCGTAGCTTTGTTTTGAAAAGATAGGGTGCTATATCAGTAAACTCAATTATGTTCAATAACTATCAGCGAGTTTCTGATATATGGATTTCTTGTTGCAGTTAATTTTGCTAGAATTATACCTGATGGATTGCTTGTTTTCTTTCCATCTTATTATCTTCTTGAGCAATGCATTGGGTGCTGGAAAAATCCGGTAAAACATTAAACTGGAGTAGCTAGTGCAGCAGAATTTGTTTGCTTTCTATCTTTGTCCATTTTAATCTCTTACTGTGCTTTGGAGCAGAGTCATACGAATTCAACAACAATATGGGAGAGAATATGTAATCATAAGAAACCAGTCATAGAGCCTAGACAATCTGCCCTATTTCCTTCATCAATTGAGGTGACTTGTACCATCTATAAGTTTGAGTTACTTACAATCTGTGTGCAACTTTTTTCCCACATTGCTGGAAACTTTGTTATTATATGTTTGTCTTTGACTAGGACTACATGGATAAGATAAAGGGAACCAAATCTTCTGGTGCAGTATTTTTTGCCGTTTGTCGGGGCAAGGTATTTCTTTTGAGCATCTCTTCAGTTCTTCTGTTGGAAGATGGTGTAGGTGATTTATAGTGGCCCATATTTCAATGTATACATAGTTGGCATACTCTTTCGTCCATCCTACATCAGTAGGTCTTGAAATCTTTCAAGATGTGAATTGAAAAGAAAAGGAAAGATTTTCACATGCCAAAAGTACTTAAAATAGATTGTGAACCAGTGAAATTTATTGTCCAGTCCCTGACATTGACGCTACTATGCATCTGCTGAGAGAAAACAGGATATGGTTTCTTGAAATGTTTCCATTCCCTTAAATTTGTTTGTTTGCGTTCTTTTATGTACTAATAATCTATTTTTATTCTTAAATGTGCTTTTACCTTTTTCCAGTGTTTAACTAGAATGTCTACCTGTATATTTTGGATACTTGTCAGGTGAGCGAAGGTTTAGATTTTGCTGATCATGCTGGTAGAGCTGTGGTCATTACTGGTATACCTTTTGCCTTGAGGAATGATCCTAAGGTTAGATCGCTCCTACCCCTGATATCCCCTGCAATGCATTACTTTTTTCTAGATTTTCTAGATCCTCGAGTTTAATAATGACAGGTCCGGTTGAAACGTGAGTTCTTGGATCAACAGTCCAATGCTCAAAATGATGGATGCAAGGTACTTCCATACTCTCATTTCTGTACTCTGTTGGACGATATGTTCAATGTTTAAAGTCGAAAATTACCAAATTATGTCAAACATTGGTTTTTCAGATTCTAAAGGGAGAAGATTGGTACAGTCAACAAGCATCAAGAGCAGTAAATCAAGCTGTCGGGCGTGTAATTCGCCATCGCCATGATTATGGAGCAATTATATTCTGTGATGAAAGGTTTTGTCCTGTGTTCATTTCTAGATACGATATTGCAGCCATTATTTAAAGTCATCAATGTACTCGCAATAATTCAACCTTCAAAGGTTCTCACATCTTTTGGCTTCTTGAACTTCTGTGTTAAAAACAGATTCACACATCCAAACCGCCAATCACAAATATCACTTTGGATCCAACCTTATCTCAAGGTAATATAGTGATTTTAAATAACAGGAACTTTGGTCTTTGTTAGGAACCTCTAACTCAATAGGCTATATATGAGTATATTATTGAGTATAATCAGTGTTTTAACACTGATACTTACAGATATAGTCCTCAGACCACTATCTGTTCCAGATCTATAGCAGCTCCTCGGGGAGAATGCTGGATTCTCACTGCCTAAATCTTACTATTTTCTTCTGTCTATCTCCCCCTTCTTCTTTTCCTCCCTTTATAATCTCCCTAGTACATACGGTTATAACTAACTTTTGTTCTAGAATAATTCTTT
>JAOSBM010000001.1:9080468-9090731 GCA_027568955.1 Erythroxylum tenue
CGACGCAGGCGGCAACAGACGGCGACAGGTGAGGGAGAGAGAAGTCTGAGATTCTGAGAGGGAGAGTCGGCAGGTGAGCGAGAGAGAAAGGGAGGGTAGGAATTTTTAGGGTTAAACATTGGAAATTTGCAAGATGGTCCTTGACCAAATTTTTTTTTGCGAATTTGCCCGGAAAGTTCCGGAATTTATGGTTCCGGCCGGTACCGGCCGGTACTGGCCGGAATTTTTACCCGGTATACTTGTTCCCGTTCCGGTACCGGATTTCAGCCGGAACGGAACGTTCCGGCCGGTACCGGCCGGAACGAAACGGTATTCCGAACACTGGTTATTTGTATCATATTAATAGCAACTCGACATTTTTTTAATGGTTATATATATAAGTTAAGCAAACTTACATTAATAACCCTCCCTGGAAAACGCTCGTTACTTATGCATTGAATGCTACACGATGCCAGTCTTCAGAACTTTACTTGCAAAGTTTAAGAAATTAAAGTCAACGAGTATTCCATTAATGAATCATATTACAGCAGTGAATCACTTTACAAAAGCAGGTAATTTAACCAATGACTGACTGGAACTCCTTGCAGAAGAATAAAACTGTAAAGGAGCAACAACGCCCTCAAACCATAATATAGGGGAATCCATAAAATTGGCCACAGCTAACTGCTGCATTGCAATCTAAGACTTTTATAATTCCTCCATGAAAATCTCAAAATTCCATAACAAAATCCATTATCGGCCCAGTAATCTCGCAACAAATTACAGAATAAAGGATATAACTGACTTCAGTATGGATTTCTGCACACGATCAGTATCCAGATGATAATAGGACATTATACTCCTTTAGTCGCCTCTGGAAATGTGCCAGACGATTTTGTAATTGCAATATACCAGCTGCCTTCTGAGAAAGTATGGCATTCAGTTTGGTTATATAATCATCCAGCTGATTCCCTGGTTGGTCTGCTTCAACCAACAAGTTCATCTCCTGCAAATCCCAAAAGAAATGAGAATGTGCTAGCAATAGTGCCTAAACCACTCGGTTAAAAAAGGTCTTACAAGTACCCAAATCCTTAGTATGATACACAAAGCAGGGCCACAAATTAGTTGAGAAAGAAATCATTATACAAATTTTTGTCAATAAAAATCATAAGATTTTCTTTTTTGAAATTAGTGTGGAACTGTTTTCAGAAAACATTTTCACGGCAACTTTGAACACTGAAATCAGTGTCTTTCAATCAGAAAACGTAGAGGAATTTATTAGTGCACCACATAGCAGATCAATCAGGCTATCCATGAGAACCAAAATAGGCACAAATGTTAGGCACGAGAATGATTAGCCATTACCTCTCTAACAATGTTCATCGTCTCCTCTACCTGTTTTCTGTGAGCATTAACAAGATCCTCCTCTTCCTGACAAAACATACGTAGTAGAAAATCAATTGAAAAATTCAGCTCTCGAATACTAAAATTAGTCACATGGATATTTCTTCTCTATTTACCTGCAGCAGAGCATTCAAATCATCATCTGAATGCGAGTTTTTAAGATCAGATTTTGACTGACCCCTCCATTTTGGCTGACCATTCAGTTTATGGACTTTGTGCTCTATAGGAGGTTGACTAAATCGTTCTAGCTTCCCATTTTCCTTCCATATTGGTTTCTCAGGTTCAGAGGAATCTTCCGAGGCATCAAATTCATCTCTTTCATCTGGATCACCCCATGCATCAGTTCCATCATCTTCTGGAGTAGATGCAGTAGGTAAAGCGGAAGATAAGGGCAAGGTAGTTGACTCCTTTAGATTGATAGTAGAAGACAATATATCCTTCTTAGAGTTGTTCCCTTTTGATAGGCTCTTCACTCTGGAAGGTAATTTTCAATATAAAGGATTCATATCTGAAAGAATCACAATGAAAAAAATGAAATCAACCAATTTTTGTAATCCAAATAACTTGAATTTACCTGTCAGCATATCTTAATGTGTTAAGGGTATGTTCACATGATCCAGAGCCGGGTGAAACGCATGATATCATAACAGTGCGTGAATTGCCAACAAAGGAATCTCTTAGGACCTCAGTAAGTTTACTGCCTCTGAATGGAATGTGACTCTTGTCATTGTCAAGAGCCCTTATACACTCCTTCAGTGCAAGCAAACTCTTGTTGATCTCTGCACCTTCCAGCCTGCAATATAAACAAGCACTCAATGCAATAACTTAAAACTTATTTTTAATAAAGTACACATGACAAAATATTCACAAAGAAAAATCACATACTAAGTGCACGACATTGAAGCACAATGGCCTAAAACTTGATTACTAGCAATGAAAGAGGAATCTGACGCACTGATGTCTATTAAGAACCATTGTTCTGATATATGCATTACTACAAGGTTTTAAAAAGACATTAAAGTAGTATATTTGTTCCAATAATCTACAATAACAACAGTTATTTAAACAGTTAAGCATTTCCACATTATTTCCCACTCCCTACTCAAGTAATATACAAAAAGTATCATGTATCAGATTATGCTTTGGGATTGGTGGACCTATTCCCCCATGCCTAACAATTATAAGGATGTCTTTGTTGTGCTTTATTTCATTATCATCTAACTGAAAATGGTTATGACTTGTCATTGCTCCCTCATTATTACAGCACTATATGAGACCTGAAGTCCATCAGTAATTTGGCCAATAGTGGCCAAGCAAAAAGACAGAGATTAGGCAGTGAATTTTATACCTTGTTTGTTTGTCATTGTCTGTGGTATCAGCACCACGTTCACTTCCAGCAAGATCTATAAAGGAAAGCTTGCCAACAAGGCGTGGTGGCTTTGTATCACTGCCATCAACTGACCTCTTGATGGCAAGCTGTAGTATAGCATGCGACCGGGAGGATTCCTCATTTGCGCCAGTTGTTCCAGTACTTCTTGTGGCATTTCCTTTCTCAATCAGTTCTTTAATCATTTCTAAATCCGATACCTTGTACTCTTGTAGGCCCACAATGCAAACCTGCTGCTTACCATCCTCTCTCATGCAAAGTTTTCTGTATTAGCAGAAATAAGTATTCAATAAATTTAAGTGCAAGATAGCTAACAAACAAAAAGTAAAATATCTGTGACTCACTTCCGATCACTAAGGAGATCAAAAAGTTTGCCTCCATAAATTTCAAAGAAGCTCACAACAAGATGAAAACCCTGATTCCTGTAAGTATGGTGCATCAACCTCAGGATATCTCGAGATGCCTTCAAGGGTAATGGCTGCATAGTATAAGTTTTTCCACTTCCTAAATGCCACAAAAAGTAGAGCATAAACTGTTATAGCGCAATAACAGCATCAATAGAAGACGGTAAAGACAAAAACTTGGAGATCAACGATTATATGTATAGGCAACACCATTATACTCCAACATTTTGCCACTAATGGTCTTAAAACAATCATTTCCACAACCTACCGAGGAATTGCGTAAAAATATAACTCCGAAAACACATAATGATTAAGAATAATTGTCCAATCAAGTATATCTAAAAGTAAGAGTATTTTGGGATGTGTATTATAAGATGCTGGAGGAAGTAATGCACCAGTTTGCCCATAGGCAAAGCAAGTTGCTTTGGTCCGCTGGAAAATAATTGGAACTATGGGTTCCACTGTCTCGCGATATACCTAAAAAATCAAAAGAAATCAATTTATGTTACATAACTATAATCTTGTAGATATTAATTCCATAGTAAATCATGCTGTTAACATACTCACTTCATCATTTGAGACCTCCTCGTTCAGCACTGCATCAAACATGAATTCATGCTTTTCAACATATTCTGTTAAGTCAACCTACATCCCAACACAAACAGGTAACAGGGAGTGAACATAACTACATAAGCTACTAATGTATGCTAAGCAAGATGGACAAATGAAGGTGATCTGAAAAAAATTTCTCATCACAGCAAATAGGTGGACAATTGCTATAAATTGCATCTGGGACCTAATTGCAGGTGATCTGAAAAAAATTTCTCATCACAGCAAATAGGTGGACAATTGCTATAAATTGCATCTGGGACCTAATTGCAGGTGAAATGAAAAAAAATTCTCATCACAGCAAATAGGTGGACAATTGCTATAAATTGCATCTGGGACCTAATTGCCACTTTTAAGATATATTTTGACATATAACTAAAAGAAGTAAAATATACCAGTAAAGGTTACCTTAAGTTTAGTCTCATGAACTGTTAGAGAATTGGAAAGTGTCTCTATAATATCTTCTTCATTTTTAGCCAGCTCCTTTTTATTCATTGGCCGCTTGCGCACCTTGAATTTAAAAAAACTACATCAATAACCAAAATAAGCCTAATCTAGAAGTGAATCAGCAACTTTTCAGATTACCAATAAATACTTGGTGGTTTGATTAGAGTAAGGCATTATGTTTTAACTGGATAAAAATTTGAAAGAGGAAATAAACAAAGAATGCCAAGGACAACTAAAACATATTTAACAAACATACCACAACTTTGATCTTTGCCACAGAACTGGCCTTATCCTTGTCTGCGGCGAAGTTCTTGAGGATGCCATTGTCAGGCAAAGCAGGAGCTCTTCCAGTTTGTTTGTTATTTGAAATGTATGGATCAGAGTCATCAAAGCTTCTACCTCGAACAGGATTAAACAGGGAAGAACCCTCATACATTCCATGAACTGGTAACTATCCACAAGATTCAGAAGACAGTAATTATTCAACTCCAAATGAGCCTACCAACTACTAAATCTCAAACTACATAATATTAAAACTAGAGCCTCCAATTTCTCAATTGAAAAACTCAAGCTACAATTTATGAATTCTTTATCAACTTGTACACACGTCTAAAATAACACAAACACCACACAAGTTTATAAAGTCAAGATTTTGTCAATTCGAATCCAGTACCACGGACAAATTCATAGAGTCAAAATTGGGTCAATTATAATCAAGTACGAATTTCAACCACCTCCGGAAGCAACTCAGTGTCGAAAGAGTGCAAGTCCAAGAGTCCAGGACTAAACTCACTAGGAGAACCCTCCACACTTTTCCTCTGACTTGACTGCCGCGAAGCAAGAGGCGGTGTAGTTGGCTCAGAAACAAACTCACTTCCTCCATTGAAGCTCCGCTGAGCATTGCGGTACATTCTCAACGCCTGCGCTCCTCCTCCTCCTCCTACTCCTCCACCACCACCACCACCATATAAATTATAGTCCTGCAGAGTCCAAAAACTGCATCAGATCTAGAAAATTTCTGCAAGTGAAAGAAAATGAAAAGAGTGAAACTCTAAGATCTGTAACTATAATTCCAATGAAAACCTACTTCTGACAATAAAAAGAATCTTTACAAAGCAAAAAAAGTTGATATGAGCCAAACAGGAAAAAGGAGGAAAGATCTGGAATGTACCGGAAGAGGAGGAATAGAAGAAGAAGTTGAGGTGTGGAGGTGCTGGAGACCAGTAGATTGAAGCCATCTTCCGTTGGAAGAAGCTTCTAGAAAGTTATCGGACGAGTACTGTCTCTGATGGTGATGCCCCGCCGTGGATCTCGGCCCCTGCCTCCCCATTAAGTTCATATTCCGACAAACCTCGCTCTCTGTTATATCCGTATACACTCAAAAGATAAATGGAAAGTTTGTCTTCATCTCTCTCTCTAAATTCAAAATAAAGCTAGTCTTTTATCAGGGAGAGCTCTCTCTCTCTCTGTAATCAGTCACTACTAATTGTCTTCAACTTCTACTTAGCTTGAGGCAGCTAAAAAAAATGGACTACGTATTTGAATTTAAGACCCAGTAAAACGGCGTCGGTGAATGACTGTGTGGTGGGTGGTGGGGGCGTTTTGGGAATTAGGCCTTGCTCATCGTCTCACACATGGTAGGGGCCCACAGGTGTTATATATCTAATCTAAAATGGTTAATGCTGTGTGTTTCTTTGTTATTTGAATTTCTTAGATTGGAGGGATCCACAGTAATGACGACACGTGTGGCACTGTGATGATTCTGTTGAATTCAAAAAGCAGGATCGTGAGCGTCGATATCGCGAGTTCCATTCAACAACCGGGTCAGCTTTTGGGCCCCACCTAGAGCGTATCTTGTGTGTCCGCATTTCTTTTTTCCTCTCAGTTAATACTTAATAGGGTAATGTCCCGTGTACAGCGTGTCAGCGTCTCACCAAGACTGTCATTAAATATTAGACTTAATACTTAAAAAGATTTTAAATTTTTGTCAATTTTTTAATTATGATTAAAATTTTAAAAAGTAACAATAAAATATTTAATTTTTTAACATTTTTCAATTCTAACTCAAACTTTTTAATTATAGCTCGAACTTCAAAAGGTAATAATATAATGTCAAATTTCATTTTTTTTTAATTTAGCCTGACGCTAGTATTTCTGTTAAATTTGCTGACGTAATTTGCCACGTGTTTAGAAACCTTAACTATTAATATACGTCAGCCAAAATTAACAAAACAAATAAAGATTAATAAAACTACGTCGTTTAATCACATAATTAAAATGACGTCATTGTTTACAAATGACCTAAATCAAATTACGCAGCCCCGACGACCTTACGTTTTGATTTTAATTTTTTCTTCGTTTTTAGTTTGTTCTCTCGATACCCTCACCCTTCTATTTTAAGATTATGCAGCCTGACGCCCTCACACTAATGTCACTAAGGACATTAAGAGAACGAACAAAAAATGAAGAGCTTACTGGTACAGTACACTGTAATGCGAGAGTAATTTAAGGCGCCAGAAGAACAAACAAAAAACAAAGAGCTGAAGGAGAACAATAGATAACGTCGGATTAGAATTGAAGAAAATTAAAAGTTTGAGCATTTTACTACCACTTTTTAAAGTTTGGGTTATAATTAAAAAAATTGAAAATTTGGACATTTTATTGCTACTTTTAAAGTTCGAACTATAATTGAAAATTTGACAAAAGTTTGTGCCTTTTTAGTAATTAACCCTAAATATTATTGTTGTTATTTATTTATAAGGTAATGTATCATTAACGATTAAATTTCATAATCATATTAATCCTTGTATACAAATTCCAGTAGTTGCAAGATATCATTAATCGTCTTGGACTATATACCCCATATCCTAAATTATTTGTGCTAAACTTGCTTGATTTTTCACTGATTTGCAAGGAATCTGCAATTAGAAAAGAGGTCATCAAAAGCTTGAGTGAGTTAAGGCTTTGACCTTCAACTTTCTGTAGTTTAGTCCGATAGCAAACAAAACCTGCCCTATGATAATTAACAAAATATTAGAATACCAAAGTAAAGAACTCAATTTACAGAGATCAGTACAACACCAAATATAAATTGGAAAGGCAAGTTCTAAAACATAGGAAAGAAAGAACATTGAGAGAATGACCAAAACATTGCACTCGTGTTAGATTTTTGTCGCATTTATTGTAAGATCCCCTGGGGAATAAGTGAATGAATTTAGTTAACCATAAGCCATTTAAATTTCTCAGTGCTTTGAGGGATAGCTACAATATGGGTCACTATTTATCTAATGAATATATGCTCCCTGCTTAAGGTAACATTCTTCCTTCTCCGGTCGTGAACTAACTAAATATGTAGAATTATTTTTTCACTACTTGTTATGGTGCAGACATAGCAGAATAAAAAAATATCATATTAAAAAGGGTTAATTACAAAAAAAAACTCAAACTTTCATCAATTTTTCAATTATAACTTGAACTTTAAAAAGTAGCAATAAAATGCTCAAACTTTCAATTTTCTTCAATTCTAGCCCGACGTTAATGCCACCATTATCTTTGCTGACGTGGCGGCACCACATATACAAGGTCCCTCATTATTCAAATAATTAGCATAATAGAGTTAAATGATTGAAACAATGTTGTTTCAATCATCTCTAACAGCACTTGTACCCAAAACCCTAACAGAAGCCTTCCAGCCATAAAATCTCTCCAGAACAACAATGACCATGGTCGGTTGGAACATCTTTCAATTAAATAAATATAAATCTTAATCTCCATCTTTTAAACCCTAACTATCAATGGTTGATTTTGAAATAAACATTCAAGCATAGGAATGGAGGACACAACAAGCATAGGTATGGTTATGTCATGTTCATTCGCTGCTTAAACTGCGACAAATGTTGTCCTAAGGCACTTCCCCATTCTTCAAATTTTCTTGTTAAAAATTGTATTTCAATATGATTTCTTTTGATGTGCATGGTTTTGTATATATGTCTAATGGAAAAGGAGAAGGCAATCAAGAGGATGTTGAGAGGAACATTGGTCGTCGAGGCGACAGGCAGAAGCGATGGTAGAACGTAGACAAAGGTGGTACCGGTGGTGGTTGTTGGTTTGGTGACCAATACATTATGCAAATATAATTAAGGCTTTTGATGTGGCCGCCATATGAAGACTGAGGCGATTTGAGCTGGATTTATTTAGAGGGTTTGTGCCACTCGACCAACCAACTTTTGTTGATTGATAACTCTGCATTTTGAGAAATGGGTTTGCATGAGGAAACCAAAATGGACTTTCTAGGTGGGATTTTTTCAGCGGGAGAATTTATGCAAAAGGTGTGTGGTTTCGGAAGAAATAAATATATGTACTTGAAGAACTGGAGAGGAGTGCCATGGAATTTAAAGAAGGAGCTTTCCAGATGAAATTGATGAGTGGGAACCCGTTGAAAGTATTTAAGATAACAAAAATCTTCTTAAAACGACATCGTTTCAAAATTTTAACTCACTTATGCTAATTACACTGACATGTCTGATTAATAAGGATCTCTATACACGTGGCACTGTCACGTCAGTAAAGATAACGATGGCATCAACATCGGGCTAAAATTGAAAATTTAAGCATTTTATTGCTATTTTTTAAAGTTCGGGTTATAATTGAAAAATTGACGAAAGTTTTGGTTTTTTTGTAATTAACCTTATTAAAAATATTTGCTCAAGTTTTTAGTTATAATGTCAAAAGGAATTTGTTTTTAGTAATTCTAAGAAAATATGATAACTTTAGGCTATGTTTGATTTATTGATTATTAATGAAATGGAATGGAATGTAATATTATTCTATCGTTTGGGATGAGGGTTTATAATGGAATAGGATGGAAGGGGGGGTTTTACATTACATATTCCATCCTAAACAGTAAAAGTAAGTTACCTCTGATTTAGGAGGTTTGGGATGAAATATAAAATGATAAACAGCATTTCACTATATTACAGTATGAACCCTAATTCCAAACAACTTTTCACTATATTATATTATGAATCCTTCCATCCCTCCTAAACAATAATTTTCTAATATTACATCCATTTACATTCCATTCTATTATAAATCATTCCATTCCACTAAAAATACATAGCCTTATATTGTTTTGTTGGAGTTTGCTACATATTGATTTGTATTTGGAGCACTTTAATAGTTAGTGGTGCATTCATACGTTGAGTATCTTATTGCTGTGAGTAATAGTATTAGATTTCAAAGCACCAAGTTCTCCTCTTTTTTCTTTTCTTTTACATTTTTTCATGAGATATTTAAAAGTAGTATTGGAATTTAATTTATAGAAAATCATAGAAAATAAAGAGTATAGTCGTAAGTTCCTTCCTTGTCTTTAATGTTACATACAGAAATGTGAGTGTCAATAAGTTTTATAAAGAGATGAAAATAGCCAAAGTAGAGAGAAAAATAAATTCATTATGGTTACTAACAACTTCATGTAACCTATTATCCTTAACTTTGATAGTCACCATGATTCTTAGAATATGTTGATAGAAAACTTCTTAAAATCTAAAGATATTGGCAGATTTTCTTTAATAAAACAGTAAAACCAACAACTGATACAACAATAATAAATGCACAAAGAATATAGCCATAAGGACAATGTTTGAGTGATCTATAAGTAAAAAAAACATATATTTTTCAATCCATTGATCACAAAATCATATTCTTTGAAAGGACATATTCAAATACATTTAGGATTCCATAAAAAAGAAGTACTAAAGTTTCGCAGAGGTAAGGAGGTAATAGTTTTAAGCACTTCATTCAAATTTAAAATACTATAGATGAAATTAACAGGCTGTTTGGAACACAGTGAATTGAATTCATGAACGAATTGGATTAAATTACATTAATGAAATTGTAATTGAATTCAATTTACACTGTTTGGAACAAATCCAGAAATATTAGAAGTGAATTCAACTACATTGTTTGGAACAAATCCAATAAGATTAGAATTGAATTCAATTATTTCATATGACACATTTACCCCTGACTAAA
>JAOSBM010000001.1:9090831-9105106 GCA_027568955.1 Erythroxylum tenue
AATGCTACTACACTAATTAATGCCAACTTAATTTAATCTAATCATGCTTAAATAAATAAATGAAATAAATAATACTAAAAAAAATTCAGGGGCCAACAGACCTAATAAGGGATAAAATCATTGATCTTTGCAAAAGTGAAATCAAATTGTTGGAATAATGACTAAGCCATTGAAGTTATTTACATACATTTAAAAAGCTAAGAAATGACACTTTAAAAATAATTTTCAAATGTTATTAATGAAATCAATTATTAATAGTGTAGAACTAATAAACTCAAATAAAGTAGACATTAATTTCATACTTTATGTCTAATCGAAATATTGTATAATAAAAATATTAAATTATATTGAAAAATCATGCACGAAAAGGTTGGTAAAAATTACTTTGACATTTCTAATATTTATATGGTCATGATGCGTTGCTAGACGTCAATATTGATTTATAGATATAAATTCTTTAATTAGATAATTAAGAAAAATTAATTTATTTAATCTTAAATACAATTTAAAGTTATAATTTATATCCATTGTTCATATATTTAGAAACCTAATAGGGCACATACAAAGAACAGTTGAAGAGAGGAAAGATAATTTAATCAAGTTGAACTTGAATGTAAAGTTTGAGAAACTTTATGATCAAATGTAAGATATTTGATAAATAAGGAACAATATAACATATTAAATCTTTTTTGGCCCAGTTGATATTTAATTAGATTAATTAAAATTAAAATTAGGTTTCAACTAAATTATCAAACTATTTAAGTCATACTATAAATAAATGTAAGCTCTAAAGGCATTAGTATTTCTTGCTTATCTTTCTTTACACTTGTTACACGTTTCTCTTAACTTGTTAATGTAAATACTGTTAAAGGTTGAACATTTATACGTTTACAGAGGTTGCAATTAATCAGTTTTAGAAATTGGTTCGAGGGAAGCTGCAAAAAAATGATCAAGTTTTACAATAAGATGTGAATTTATGGTTTATACTTTATTATATTTTATACATCAGTCACATTATATAGTTTAAAATGATCTTGATTTTTGAGAAATCAAACAAAATTTTTTTGTTCTTCTTCCACTACGTATGAGATTAAATATTACATTGATTTTCAACTTAAGCAACTCCTACTAGGCATCTGCAATCAACAAGATCTTAAGCTTTTCTAGTAGTTCTTTTATAGCCAAGGTTAAGCTTCTCTTTCATGTACTTGTATATCTATCAATAAAAGCCACGAGAAGGTACATCTCTTAGGACAGTAATGGTAAAGCCTCTGTACATTCCTCTCAGACTTTCTTTTCTTAAAATGCTCTTTCCAACTCTTATTGGACCTTTATGACTACCTCCTTAATGACCATTCTTTTAGCCTATGATTTGTAGTAGGAGGCAAATTTTTAGCAGTTCTGTAGGAGAAAGTATAAGGCTTTGTAGGGCCCTTGTGGCGACTCCTCTGGCAGCAACTGTTGTACATAACACGAACTTTAACTTTATGTCCAATATCTACAATGAACTTATATAAATGGAGATAATGTGAAAAAAAAATACTTGTTTTGCCATCCATAGCTTGATGAACAGGCTCCTCAATTGCTTGAATAAGTTGTTGGATGCTTTGAATAAGATCCTTAACGTATGAACAATATGCTACAACTTTCGATTTAGCTTTATGAAAGTTGTATCTTTATGTTGTTAATATCTTTCTACATCTTTCTGGATGCGTGAACCTCTTAACGGGTCATAGTAACTTTATGTTTATAAACTTCTATCAGCAAGCTAAAAGAACAAAAGGCAAGTTATTAAGTCGAGATTTTAATAACTATTTATAGAAACCTTACCCACCGCAAGCCTAATAAGCAGATCTACCACACTGATAAAGGTTTATTTTTTCACTAGACTTTAGCCCATTTAACCAGATCCTTTATTGTCGCTTATTATCTTTAATTTAGATCAAATGTTATTCCAATAGGAATTTTAATTCCAACATTCTCTCTTTGAACAAATATTAATGACAAAAACTATAATGACAATGAAAATAGTAAAAATGGTTAAGAAAATCAACGTAATGGTCAATCAAAATAAAACATTTGATCCAAAGATAATGAAAGTCTATCATTCAATCCCGTAAGGCTTTCGATATCTAAAAGTATTAAATACATATGTTTTTGCATGATATAGATCTAATACAATTACGCATATCTAACACCTTACTAATATGAATGAGAGAATATAGTGTAGCAAACTACAATGATACCTATATGATCTGAAATATATCATTGTTTCGTTTCTCAGTATTAATTTTGTCTAAACTTTATGCTAAACTGCGATAGAGAGATTTATTTCATCTCACTTAATGCTAAACCATATTAGAGAAGACCTTTATAAGATTAAGCACTTATATCCCCTTATATCCTATCAAATCTATGGATTTATCGGTCTAGTTGTATATGTCCTGAAGGTAAAGGCTCAAGGTCAATCTATATATATTCCCAACGACCTTTAAAATGCTTAAGATCGATATAAATCTTGATACTTTCACCTCTATTATAACAATGTACCACAAACTGAATGACTAAGCATAAAATGATGATCATCAATATTCATATAAAATGTACAGTCATAATACGTAAAAAACTAAAACAACTGCCTTAGGATCCAAATACAACGATCTACAACTAACGGTATCTAAGAACTTTAATAAGCCCATAATGTATACATCTCTCACAAAGTTGATTGGTTGCATTCCTTTAATTAGTGGATTAGCCAATATATGCTCAGTCTCAATATACTCTACTGTGAAGTCACCTTTCTACACTAAGTCCTTTATGGTCAAATACTTGACCTACAAATGCTTAGACCCTATGATATTTTTATTACTATTGCTTAACAATACAACAAAGAGATTATCATAGTACAACCAAATGGGGCTAGCAACCTAATTAACCACAAACAACTTAAAAATCAAGTTCCTGAGCCAAATCACTTATGAAGTAGCCTCTTAGCATGCTACAAACTTTACATACATAGTCAAAGAAGTTAAAAGTGTCTTCTTGACACTCTTTCACAAAATAACACCATATGCCAACATGAAAAGTACCCTAATGTATACTTTCTTTCATCAAGACACATGGCAAAATTTAAATTTGTATAACCAATGAGGCCAAGACTATTGACTTTCTTAAATGTCAACATGTAATCCTTAGTTCCCTTGAGATATCTCAAAACTTGTTTAATTGCATTCCAATGGTCTACTCCTAGGTTAGCTAGATATTTATGCAGTAGTCCAACAACGAATGCAATGTCCAATCTAATGCACTTCTAGGTATACATCAGGCTACCAACTACGCTAGAACAAGGAACATTCTTCATATTTTCTCTTTCAACTACATTCTTTGAACATAGTATCAAAAATAATCTCTCACCAGAAGAGATAGGTGCTGCAACATGTTTATAATCAACCATATTAAACCTTTGCAATGCTCTCTCAATATATGCACTTTCTAAGAGACTTAACAAGTTTGAGATCTGTCCCAATGAATCTGGATACCGAGGATAAAAGATGCTTCACTAAGGTCCTTCATATTAAAATGTTTGACTAAAAGCTACTTAACCTCATGTACAATAGTCAAGTCATTTGATGTGAGCAAGATATCATCGATATATAAAAGTAGAAAAATAACCTTGCTCTCCTTTACCTCGTAATACAAACATCTTTCAACTTTATTTTCATGAAGTCAAATAAGGTAATAACCTCGTCAAACTTTAGGTACTACTGTTGGAAGTTTGTTCCAAATCATATATGGATTTCCCAATTTATAGGCCATGCCAACTTTATCTTGATCCTGAAATCCTTCATCTTATTCCAAATAGAACTCCTCATAAAAGTCTCCATTCAGGAAAGCAATTTACAATCTATTTGATGTAACTTCATATCATAATGAGCTACTATTGTCATAATCACCCTAAATACATCCTTAGAGGGCACAGGAGAGAAGGTGACATCAAATTCAATCCATTCTCTTTGAGTGAACCTTTTGGCAACCAACCAGGCTTTAAACTACTCAAGTTTACCCTAAGAATCCTTTTTGGACTTATAAATCCATTTACCACTGACATGTTTATAGTTATGAAGCAAATTCATAAGATCTCATACCTTATTATGCTTCATGGATTATGTCTTGTCCTTCATTACATCCATATGAGGTCCAAAAACAACTTCTATAAAAGTAACTAGATCTACTACATGTCCAATATCATAGTCTTGTTTACCCAAATAGACTATCTAATAAGATGATATAGTATGTCTTCTCACTCTAGTGGATCTCCTTAATTGAACTGATTTAGTATGTTCACGTACCTTAGGAACCTCAATTTGTAAAGGTATGGGTTCTTGTCCCTATATTGCTACGGTACTAAGACCTTGATTTGATAGTTTTATATGTATGGTGATGTATATAACATAACTATAGTATCCACCTTTCTATAGTTTAAAAGATGTGAACGACTACCCTCATTAAGATGAGATGGACCACCCTCATTATAGTCATTATGCTCTCGAAACTTAGCTATTTTTGACTCCATTATTATAGATCCTCCATCTATATAGTAAAAATTGCATCCCCTAAAGTCATCTTGATACCCAATAAAATAACAATAAGTGTAATGAGAATGTAACTTATCTTCATAAGGATTACATAAAAATACTTTAACAGAGTAGCCCTATACACAAAAATGAGTGAGGTTAGGCTTTCACCCTTTCAAATTTCAAAATGTGTCTTTGAAATTGATTTTCTTGGGAGCCTATTAAGTATATATGAGGCAGACTTTATGGTTTCACCCCAAAGATAATAAGATAAATCAATCCTGCTCTGTGTTGACCTCATCATATTCTTTAAGGTGGGATTTCACCTTTTAGCCACATCATTTTGTTCAAGACTACCTCGCATAGTGAACTGAGCCACTATTCCACATAATCCTAAATATTTGGAAAATAGACCTTTTTCTTATCCTAAAGCCCATATTTGCAATAATATTCACCTTTATTGTCAAATATGACAATCTTAATAGACCTTATTGATTGGTTCTCAAATTTATTTTCATAGATCTTAAATTTATCAAGAACTTTAGAATTTTACTTAAGCAATAAGATATATCCATAACAGTAATATTCTTCAATAAATTTGATAAAATATTTTGAATTACACAATGTAGTTGTATAAGCTCCACGTAAGTCCGTATGTATGAATTCTAATAAGCCAAAAGTACGAGTTGACCCTTTTTGCTTTATTTGGTCAACTTACCCCTACAACGATCAATAGATATTTTCATGTTTCTAGATCATCTTAATCTAGACTTAGAATAATGTTATCCTCTATTAGTCTCTCAACCCTTTCTTTGAAAACATGGCCTAATAATTTATGCCACAATATGTATGATTTTTCCTTTATTAGGAGTCTTTTTCTAGTAACCTATTCGACAATATATAAAGAAGCATATATATATCTCATCATGGGCAAGACACATTTTATATAAACCATAAGATGAGAAGGCTACATTAATATGTTTTATATTGAAGGATAACTTTACAACCAAATTTTCAAATACAAAACTATAACCTTCTTTATCCAAAATAGATGTAGAGATCAAATTATGTATAAAAGACAATATGTAGGACATGTCATACAATACCATTTAAAACCCTGTATCCAAGTTCAAACAAACATCCCGTATAGAAACTATATTCATTTCTTCGTTATTTTCCATTATCAATTTTCCTCCTTTTTATTTACCTTTCTCTTTATCATGTATGCCTTCATTGTGGAAGCAACATGATTAAAAGCTCTACTATCTATCCACCAAGAACTTGATATGGCTATGGCAACATTAGATTCATGTATCACATAAGCTAAGGAGTTACTTGATAGCTCCTACCTTTCTTTCCAAATTTTGTACTTTTAACATTCCAGCTTCCTATATCCCTTCTTTTTATAGAAAAAACATCTCATACTCATACTCACTAGGCCCCTAGTTGTGTTGGACTGATCTATATCTTTATGTAGGGAAGTTTTGATTTCTTACCTTTAAACTTATGAGGTTTCACTTTTCACTTTCCCTTAATTGTTATTAAGGTTGTATAAGTTGTATTATAAAACCTCTCTTCTTCAACAACGAACTAGGTAATCAATGAATTTATGACCGAAGCTTCATCCTGAGAATTGTATATGGTAACTAGAATTCCAAACGTTGAAAGAAGAGTGTTCAGAGCTTAGTGCACAATAAAAGCATTAAGAATATAAATGTCTAATGTCTTCAACTTACTTTAGAGGTGGCCCATTATATCTTATAGAGATAGTTCCTTTAATAATATGCCTATTTTAGCATTAGAGGATATTTCATTTCTCTGTGAGAAATTATTGCGAAAATCTCTTATTATATTTGTCTCTAGAAGTTCACTCACCAGATGGTCTGATATGAATCTCTTTATGGTCAAATAACACACCCTATTTAACCTTTCCTAAGCTGCATATGTTACTCTCTCAACCTCTAAAATGATTAATGTAGATGTTAACAATCTTTCCTTAATCATGAGAATATTGATAATTACATCATGCTTCCATTTCTTAAAGTTGAAACTAGTAAAGGTTTTAATAGTAACACTGTTATTATTTACAGAAAAGTTGATTACAACATTGATAATGTAAATCATCAGCCCAAATGTAGGATAACGGTGATACTTAAAGCCATAAAATAGTTTTTGTACTAAGTATCTTATCACAGATATCATGAAACACCTATAAGTTGAATGTATAATATATGTAGATAAGACCTCCACATAGAAGTTATTAGAGTACACATCATCAACCTTTATGATTCTACCACTTGTGGGAAAATATATTACTTAAGATATGGTTATCCTCCATCAAATGCCTTTATGCACATTAAATTATCTCATATAAAGCTAACACTTATGGGTAGAATAACCAAATATGAGACTGAAGATATCCCTAAACATGCAAGCAAAATAGTCCAAATACTAACTTGAAAGGTCATTATGGTGACCACATTCTCATTAGTTCTAAAACTATTCTACCAACACAAGAGATACACCTGTATACTATCCTTACATGCATCTATTTCAACATAAAATATGTGACAACTCACCTTCCGTGAATGGAACGTCTTTATGCACATTTTTATTATCATATATCAATGTTGAAGACATTATTAACATACTTTATTTGAGAGTTTATCATAAAGAAAATCTCAATTAGAGTGTTAATCATATACAATAACAACAACAACAACAATAATTTAGTAAAAATTTCGCTGATATGTGGGGTATCGGGAGGTTTAGTAGTACGCAACCTTACCCCAAAATAAATAAAAATAAATAAGTAAATAAATAATAAATACTTAATTAATAGAATATAAAATAAGTAATAAACTAAATAATACAATAAAGTAGTATCAGTAGTATAGTAGTAGTAGTAGTCACGTGGTACTAAATGTGAGAGCTGCGTGTACATACGCGGTAGACACACAAAGAAGTGCACTAACTTTTCATGATGCCTATGGTTCATATGCCAAATGCATAGAGATGGATCCACCACTTTATGACATATGTGACATGCACAGATGTACCAACCACCTTAGGCACATATGATGCATGTGCCAAACACACTTCCAAAGTAGGCGACTGAGCACATCCCATAAGCATATGAGTGCTTCTTTATACTACATTCTTCCAATCGAAGGAAAAAAAGGTGATTTTTTAGTGACTTGTCCACTGATTTCCTGTTGACTTCTGGTGACTTTTCACCAGAAAATCACCTCAAAGTCTGTTTTTCTACCTTTTGATGCAAATCTTATCCAAAGTTAATACAAACAACAACTAAGCAGTTTATATAAGCAAAAATAGATAAATTTCTTCAATTTCTTTATGGAGAACCTTAAAAATCTCCATTCAAATTCATATAATCATGGAACCACTTTGATACCATATGTTAAATATAACATGAACTTTAACTTTAAGCCCAAGATCTACCATAACCTTGTATAAATGAAGATAATGTAAAAAAAATATCTATTTTTCTATCTAATACTTGATGAACAAACTCATCAACTATTTGATCAAGTTATTGTATCATTTAAATAAGTTACTTAATGTATAAACAATCTGTTGCAACTTTCAATTTAGCTCTATGAAATTTGTATCGTTATGTTATTAACATCTTTTCTCTGTTTTTTTCGAATGCACAAACCTTTTAACAGGTCAGAGTAACTTTATGTTCGCGAACTTCTATCAATAGGCTACAAAAGACCTTAATAGCTATTTATGTAAACCTTATTGGGCACCTTATCACAAGCCCAATAAACAAATTTGCCCATATTAATAAAGATTCATTTTTCTCATTAGACTTAGTATCATTTAACCATCTCCTTTATTGGGCTCCTTTATTATCTTTAATTTGAATTACATTTGATTTTCTTAGCCTTAATTTTATAAAAGCATGTAATTAAAAAATGGAAAATAGGAATTTTAATTCCAACAACAACACCTTTGTATAAAGGAGGATCCTTGTTTGAAATTGATGAACCAAATGATCGAGAAAGAATAGCATAAATTTAAGAAACCATGGCATTCTGCAATGATCAGGACTTGTGTCAATATGAATACAGTCGGCATACAAAATACTACAAACCCAGAAACCATCAAGCTATTAAAATAGGAATAAAGGGTGTATATTTAATGAACATACATCATCTAACCATGGCATTGACATCTAGTTATGAAGTAAATTTGTCACATAGAAAATAGGCTCACTGCTGCAAACCTAGAAACCATTTGAGTGAGAAAATGCATCTTGCAACCACAGTATTGAATTCTAATTATGAAATTAAATTGCTTTTAACTATTAGTATCTTCTCTTTATCTTTTACATTTTATGATGAATCATTAGTTTGACAATAAACATACAAAAAAATGACTTTTTAAATTCTTATATTATTTCCTTAACACTTCCTTTAAGACTGGAATTAAGATAAGGTTCACAAGTAATTAAGAAATGTTTATTTCTTATAAATGACTTTGCAAGAGCTATAAGGTCTTAATGTTCTTAGATTGTTGGCTGAATTTAGGCTTTTTGTATGCTTCTATTAAAGTAAGAAATAAGTAATCACCACAAATTTTAATTGATGATAAGAGTACATTCTCACCCATCAAAACTAAAGAAGTAGATGTTTGTATATATTCTTAATTTTGATACAAGGAAAAAAAAAAGCTAATGAAGAGTCAACTACAAATTGATCAACAGGACCTTCTAATTGGATTGGACAGCTAAGGACTAGTTTCTGAGTTACAACACACCAATCTCTAGTATCAAATGTAATATACAGAAACAAAAATAGAAAAGGTCCATCTTAGCTATTAATTGCATATCAGGCAAGTGAATCCTCCTAATCTAGGAAAAGTGACACTTTTAGAAGCATCAACTTCATCACCCACAAAAAATATAAGTACCATTGTCAAAATAATTTTTTTGTAGACCAAACAAAATTGAGATCACCCAAAAAAGTCTAATCCTCAATGTGATCATCTTTTATTCAACACATCCATCAAACTTGCCAATATTTATTGAAGTTTAAAACACAAAAAAACCATACCAAACTTATGATCAATCTCAAAAGCAAATAATTTAAAAAAATAATTGAAAGGTGATGAAGGTGAGAGGTGCATCCATGCCTTTGTAGAGTTCATCAGGTCCTCCTTTGTAAAAAACATGGTGAACAATGCTAAGAGATGAACCATAATTCGATAGTCATTATTGTTGTTTCCTCATATGAAATTTGTTACATGGATAACCAAATATTATACCAGCAATTCCACCAGGTAAGAAATTCTCTACCCCAACTGCTTGCAGGAACCTATATGAAAAATATAACACATATATAAACACAGGATCTTTCAAGTCATATGCATCATTAATTAAATCACTTACTTGGATTTGATTGTATTCCATCGATTAAAGGACTCTTATAAAAAATCTTTATTTTTGCTTACCTAATTTATCTTGTATTTATGTTTTTTAGATGATTATCATTAATTGCTTGATTGATCATTATCTCATGCGTATAGATAATGTCAATATAATTGTTCTTTAACAGTTAATAACTGAAAGGTCATACCTTGAACTTATCAGGTGTGGTTTTCATTGTCATCTCCCACTCACACATAATAAGTTTAGTTAATAATATTTTTGCAAATTCTCACAATTATTACTTGTGTGACTAGCATATAATGAGAGCTCATGGTCATATATCTGTTAGGAATATATGGCATCTCAATTAATGAATAAATCCTTGAGTATAATTTGCATACTACACCCTAGGTCATATTTTGTATTTCAATTTCCTCTGATCTTATTTATTTCATTGCATCATAAATGTATTTAATTCTCTTACTAAGAGTTTGTGGCCACCTTTAGATACAAAATTTTTCTTATACGAGTTACCAATCAAAATGGCCTTGTTTTATTCTAAACTCTCTTAAATTGAATTGAATTTACTTTTCTAGAATTATCTCATAAGATCGTATCAAACATAATCTTTTTTTTAAATCGTTCTTTAGTAATTTTATAATAACATTCTTAAGAAACAAGCCTTAAATTAAACAAATATCATCTCCTCCTTAGAGATATAACTTTAATATTACTCATGTTCGTTTCTGTTAAACAAATATACATTCAAACTTTCATTTATTATCTATTCTAAACATTTATGGAAGTAGAAAAATATACATTACCAAATCATACAACAACATTTTATCTATTAATTAAATGAAATGAAATATCAATTTATACTTTCAACCCTCTCTTCATTATCACTAAAATAAGTATCCAAATTTACCTCCTTAAATATCAACACACCTAGCTAACAATAGTAAATAAGCAAGTATATATAAAATCAATCATTTAGCAATGTCATTATAAAAAAAAATTTCAGTATATGAATTTATTATGGTCAATTTGTATCTTCAGCAACTAACCTCATTTTTTTTATGTCCTTCTTTTAGACAGCCTTCTCTTAAAACTCAAGATCTCAACCTCCTTATTCTTGACCTACCATATGCCTGGTGATAACTAGGTATTTCAACTTAATGTTTGTTGGAAAGGATTCAATACGTCAATAAAAGTCACCTTCATCACCTAACTTAATTGCATATGCGTTAATAAATTTTTTATTTTCTTCTTCTAACATATTTTACAGGTGGTCAAAATTTGATTCACTCTTTACCATGTAAATATTAAAAGCCTTATAAAAAGTTGATTCGACTTTTTTTGTCCTGCTAACACTAATATCATCATCTTATTTAATGTTGCTAATTTTTATTTTTGTATTCAACCAAATAACATCCATATATCACCTCCTTAAAACACATAATTCAGGAATTTTTTGATCTTCACCTTACTAAAAATTTTGAATATATTTTGACACATAATCTTTTAAGTACGAACAATAAGCAATTGTATTTGGATAGTAAGGGTGACTCACTTATTGTAATTATGTACTGCTCGACCACACTACACTCTTCAACGATCTCCTGTATCTTCTATAACTAGCTATTCCATTTAGTCTTTTTTTTTCTCACCGTTAGTTCTTCTTATATAATACAAAATAGGGTATTGGTATATGCCTTCTAAAATACCTTTTTAATATCAAATAATGTCACCAGCAGTACCTTACTCCCTACATATAAGTAATCAAACTTTATTTCATGCTCAATCTTTTCCCTAATTACTTCCTTATATTGTTTAGTAACTTGCTTCCTTGTGCTACAAGCATATATATACCATCAAAGTAAATATTCAGACTCTTACTAATTTGTGTCATTGGCATACCTATCTAAAAATACCTCCTAACATATGCTTGATCCAACCTTATACATTCATCAAATAAAAATAACCTATAAATTATTTTTTAAGTCAAGCTCTATAACCATTTAATTCTATTTTGTCACGAATTCTTCAGTGTTGTTAGCATTATACACAACATCCATAAATGTATCTTTTAACTTCTTATAACTCATATAGGTATCAAATTTCTCAGGTTTAGTATATACCATGAACACAATATATAACTTATCTAAGGAATACCACCTTAATAGTGTTACTTTTATTCTTATACTCATCTATAATTATAGTGTTAAATGACTTCTCATTCATATACCTTAACCATGTATGAAAATGTTAACAAAAAATATAAGTGATCTTGTTGCCTTAAAATGCACACTAAGCAATATAGATTATATATGATGCTTTACACTGATAAATAGAGCAAATTACATTTGGTATTTGTTCATGAGATAAGTTGTAACATCCCGTTCCCATACTAAGGGTTAGGACCCGGAATTTCAGTACATGTGAGCTCAAAGAGAGATTAAGGAAATGCATTTTCTTGCTCATGCATAATGTTAGCATATATGCACATAAATATTGAATGTTTGCACATAAAAAAGTGGTACAGGCATTCATTGACAACTTTCTGGTATATTTGATGTTAAATGTGAATTTATTGAAAGTGAGAAGTAGAGGAAGTAGAAAGAGTGATCTTGGTACGAGTTGTGATAAGAAAAGATTTGGTAGCGGTCTGGAAAAATGTTTGCTGAGTGTGCTTTGGTCTGTTAGCCATAACGTTTTCTCTAGTTATCCAAATGAGATGATTCTTGATTTGGATTAAACTAGAAACGTATGGCTATATTTCTTATAAAGACATTGAATTTCAATCCTATTTCTAAGAATCTCAAAATTTGTCATGAAGTTGAGAACTGGGTGCAGTACATTGGGAGATGAACGTAAATTCGTGTTCTGAATTCAAGGGAAATTTTGGATTGATCTAGATAGATTTTGGCAAAGTTGCCTTCTTGAGAGTTGTAGATCTTTCTGTTATCTTTCTAACAGCATATAGTATGGAATTTTTGGACATCAGAGTTGAAAGTTATGATCCTTATAAGTGGAGATATTCTGGAGAAACAAAAGTAAGACGATGCAAATGAAAGAAGGAAGAAAACTTCGTCTTAGTTACTGTTCATCTAAGACGAAGTTACTGTTCATCTGCTATCTTCTATTCTATTTTCTACCCTTCAAACGATAGAATTTGTCTTCAAGGTCTTCATAAAAGTTGTAGATCTTGAAGTCCTCTTTCAAACCATCTAAAGAAAACCTTAATCCAATATCTGTAGGAAAAGTTATGGCAATTTTCCCAACCTTATATCATTTGATGACGTCACCTTCATCTTAAAATGACATTATATAGTCTATTCCATTTTCTACCCTCCAGACGATAGAATTTGTCTTCAAGGTCTTCATGAAAGTTGTAGATCTTGAAGTCTTATTTCAAACCATCTAAAGAACACCTTAATCTAATATCTGTAGGGAAACTTATAGCAATTTTCCCAACCTTGTATCATCTGATGACGTCACCTTTGTCTTAAAATGACTTCATATCGTCTGTTCCATTTTCTACCATCCAGAAGATAGAAATTGTCTTCAAGGTCTTTATGAGAGTTGTAGATCGTGAAGTCCTCTTTCAAACCATCTAAACAGAAAATCAATCCGACATCTATGGAAAAAGTTATGACAATTGCGCCAAGAAATGTACAATATGAGTGAGGACATAAACAGATTGAATTCTTTTGGCCATAACTCCTTCTCTAGACACCCAAATGACTTGATTCTTGAACCATTGGACTCGTAAGACATTGCTCTACATCTATACCAAAAATCATGGCCCTTTGAATCAAATTTAGAAAGATTGAGTGAAAAAGGAGGGATGGGTACAATGAGTGTGCTCTTCAGTAAGATGAATTGGATATTTTACTGAACATACTTCAGTATTTTGATCATTTTTGGATCGGTAGAGCTCCAAATGAGTTGCTTTCTAATTTGTGCTAAACTAGAGACATGTATCTACAAATGGTATGAAGAAATTGAAATCTAATTTAGTCTCTAAGATGTTTAAATTCCAGATGGAGGTTGTGCATAATATACTGTTATGGACAAAAGCAGTCCAAAAATGTTTGACGTAGATCTTTTGAATCTCTGAACCAAATTGAAGGATTTCGGTGGCATTAGAAACTTAAGACAATAGGGGAAATTTTCTGGAAGAAAGTGTTATGTTAGATTGTTCAAGGGTACTGTTGGCAAGACATTTAAGTATAAAAGACATAAGGCATAAATGGAAGGGAAAATGGGACAATTCTCAATCATTAAGGGCATAATTGGAAGA
>JAOSBM010000001.1:9114035-9127894 GCA_027568955.1 Erythroxylum tenue
ATGTGCTTCGAAATGGTTCTTCAACTTCATGAAACTGCTTGCATAAAAGGTTTAATAGCAGTCTTTATCTGTGTCTATCAAAGTGTACAAGAAGATATGACATTTAGTGGAAGGGGGGGAAACTATGAAGCATTAAGAATGATGTAGAGAATATAGATCAGCTCATTAATTATATTTTCTTAGATATAATAATATAATATAATGTTTATATCAACTACTTTCCACACGTCAGATGGATTCAAATGATATATATTAACTTGGCATCAAAAATTACAAATTGTCTTTAAAATGCTTATTCGTTTGGAAACACATAATGATTTTTTTAATTTTCTTTAATCAAAATTTATGGTTTGTGATGTTAGAAGTGAAAATAGAAATTCTAGAAAATTTTCTTTTCTTTCTTATTGATTCTCTCCTAATCTCTTAAAAGCTATTAATAACTTAAACAATACCTTTAAATTTATAATTATAAATAAAAATATCAGTGTAAGATTTTTTTTTACATTTTGTATGAACTTTAATTTAAAAAACAACTATTATGAGTGTAATTAGAATTTTATATAAAATATAAGTTTTTAAATGTATTTAATAAATATTATTTTGATTTAATTCAATATGCTTATTCATATATCGGTTAATAACATTGGTTAGTTTAATCAAATATGAGTACATTCTATATTCATTAAATGTACAAAAAATTTTCAATTTATGGAATTTAATTTTCTTCACAATATCTGTATCGATAAACTATTCATCGCTATTTTAATTTTTGAATAAAATTAATATTTAATGAATAATTATTTTTATTTAAACATAAATTAAGAATTATCCCATTTTAACTATATTATTATAATATTTACCAAATTTGACAATAAAATTAAATTATTACATTTAGATTTTTTAGTAGCATCTTTCACTTGATAATTTAATTTATAAAAGTTATAGTAATATATTACAATCTAACATTTGAAATAATATTTAAAACAATAATATTTTTACCCCAACTGAACAAAATTTGTGTTGTCGCTCCTAACTAGTTGTGATTAAAGGCTAATCAGTAATCACATTCTAATAAAAATTATGTGAATCATTAACAATGCAATCTTCAAAGATATTTCTGATTTCTAAACATCTGTACTAATGAATTTCTTTGCTCTTTGTAATGGTGTGAAAATCGACCGAATTAGAGCAGGTTCGCAGCTAAATAAGACTAAAATAATAGTAATAATTAAAACACAAATTTTACGTAAAAAATTCTCAAATTAGGGTAAAAATCACAAACAAAGATAGAAAAATTTTACTACTAAAAAAACTAAAGAATTACAAGAAAAAAATTAGATCTATAAAAATACATAAAATATTTTTATCTCCCTTTTTTTCTTTTTTTCTCTCACCTCAGGCCTTTCTTTTTTCTGCTTTGCTTTGTTCTCTTTATCTCCTACCTATTTAAGAGACATTTGAGATAACTGGCCATTTTACCGGCTATCCTTTTACTTATTTTAACTTTATTTTTTTTTGTAAATTACTTATTTTAACTTTAGCAAGCACCTAATACGGTGGCTAGCATTTTTGACTTGTAAATCATTAACAACTCAATGGCAGCTGGTTTATTCCCCTCAGATTCTTGCCATGTGAACTTGCAACAACGTAGCCACCTATTACCACGAGTATTGCATTTTACTTGAGACTTGCGTCCACAAAGTTATATTTGGTTAGGTACTATCTCGGTCTGCCCAATGACCCCCAGGACAATGACAACCGCCGGACTCAAATAAATTTCTTAAAATTAAAATTGTGAAATAAATTTTTTTTAATTAGATTTGATACTTACAGTGATATTAATATGAAAAATTAAAAAAAAATTGCAGTGAAATAAATCGTAACCCCATAAAAATATTAGAGGATGCATTATTATTGATACCCTTTAGAGTGTTTTTCTTTTTAACTTATTTGTTACTTACAAGGCACTACATACACACACAAAAAAGTGATCTTGTTTGGAACTATCAATATGTCAATCATAAGAGAACAGCTTCTGCGAGTCTATATGAAGTGCAGTAGTGATTAAACTTACGACTCTAGATCAGCAATTCACGCGGAAAGGCCAAACAAAAAAAATTGACCAAAGGCGGCTGCTTTTGTGACACCTCGCCGACCTCGACTGACATCAACAGTTAATTATCGTACAGGCCAAAACATTAACATTTGAAATTTCCCACGTTCGAATGTGCCTAGGATTCCTCTGTGAAGTACTCAACTTAACCTTAAATTATCTATTTTAAGGTTACGTTTCATGATCATTTCCTTTCGTTCTAACACATGCTCTTAGATGGCGTGACATTCTAAATTTCGTTTTAGCTATTGTTTTCTATAACTTACTCTGGGAATTTGTTTAAAATGATGAAAAAAAATACACATGCAAGTTGGCCAATAATATGATTATCCGATCAATCTAAACCATAAAAAATTTGGCAGAGTATTTACATCGACATTAATTGTTTGTTAAATTACTAAATTTTAATTTTAAAATTTTAACTAATATTAGATTGTGTTATATAATAAAGATTGAATAAAATTGAATAATTTAAAATAAAAATAAAAAAGAAGACTATCTTACCTACTTAAGAGATTGAAGTTTAATGGTCCCTAAACTTAAGGCCAAAATTGGTTCCACTTTCCTAAAGTGACCAACTGATATATATCTGACCATTTTTAGGTCCAAGTACTTGTCTTAGAAGCAACCTTCGAAAACATACTTGGCAGGTAAGTTGTGCCTGCCTGTAAAGGGCTTTAAGTAGGCAACTTTAAACGACTAAAAAAAAAAGGAGTATAAACAGCTTCTAGCTAACAAATAGTTGTCTGTAAGGAGATTTGTTTACTAACAGCTGTGTTCTACAAAGAAAGTTATGGGGCTGCAGTTATAATATTCCTATGTTGTACGTTTGGCCTAACCATGGAACTATGCTTCTCATATTTGTATAGGACTTTACGTATACATGAAGAGGAAAAAGAGAAGTAATTATCTCCTTAATTTCCCAAATTTTATTTTAAAATTTTAAAAAAATTCATTAAAAGTTGAGAAGTTTACAACAAGAGAGGTCTCCCACGTGAGAAGACCCACTTAATACATTGATATATCTAGACTAAACAAACGACGACGTTCAGAACAGAGTTTGGAGAGCAAATGTCGTTTAACATTTAGGGTATAACTAATTGCGTCTTTATCAAATCTTTAGATATTTCTCAAATTGGGAGGATGAGAGGCGATGCTTTGACGACAAGCCTAACGGTGTGGCTCCACGTTGTTTCTTCTCCTAGTTTCTCCACACAAATGGATCTTAACTCAAGTAACAAGCTCAACTCTAGAATCACTATGATTTTGCGCGATTTAGGGCATAATGATTTATTTTCCGACTCTTTAGACATTGCTAACTTTTGGAGAAGGGAGGAGGCTCTCTGGGGACTCAACTCAACGGTGACGAGTCGGTGGGGGAGATCTCAACTCAGGTAACCCTCTCAGCTCAGTAGTGATTCCATCTTGTACTTATGTGAATCTCCTCAGAATAACAGACTACAAGTTGATAACGTGGATTAAGTGGTTCAACGGTGTTCCTTCAAGCATGACACGATAGGGAGGAAGCAAATATGAGAAAGCCCTTTCCTTTTCAACAGGTGAGTTGATGGAACTCCGCAAGTTCAATGGTCTCAACTAGTATAGTATAATATCATCCCGCAGGAAGTAATTGTATAGGTTCTAGGCTTGGATTATTCAATTAATTTAACTAAGCAGCTGTATAAGAATGGGGATTTAAATTAAGGAATTTAACTATAAAAAACCAATGCTAAACAAAGATGAGAATATCTCTAGGGATTAATCCGAATGGAATGTGGTAAGCTTCGAGGAAGGTTCTACTTTTACCATTTTCTATGGACTTTATCTGGATCGATTTATGAGGTAAATTCTGGTTGATAGGAGGTTGAGCCTAGAGTTTCTTAGATCCTTTTTCAAGGTATCAAAAGAGTATTACTCAATAATCCTAATCTACTATCGTAGCCTAGCAATCAAGCATAACCCATTAAGTTCTTTGCTAACTTGGTGGTTTTCTCTCATAAATTCAGTATATGTCTAAATTTGAAATTTATAAGTTCCCTGTTTTGGAGTTTCGTTATCAATTATCACCTATCGGTTCTTCAATTAACAACTAATGTCAAGTGATGGTTGGCCAAACACAATACTAGCAAAGCTAATCTCAAAATAGAGAAATCAAAACTAAGAAACTCATATTTATAAATCAAACCAAGATTCAATCCACAGAAACTAGCTAAAAGCTTCAATCTCAACCTTGAAGCTTCGAGGAAGCAACTCACTCATGATAGGATGAAAACCACATAAATCAAAGCCAGCAAACAACATAAGAGAAACCAGATAGTAAAACAAAGAATGAATAGGTTTTTGGGATCCTTGTCTCCCCTAGTGCATGCGTCTGCCTCTCTGTCCAGTGTACGTTCCTGGTGTTTGCATGTGTCTCCTGGTGTGTGCGTCTCTGCGTTGGTGCGTCTCACGTGTGTCTCGGTTCTGCGTGGTTCGTCCCTCTGGGTGTATCAGTCTAATGGTGCCCTTGGCGTGGTTCGCGCTCTGTCCATGTGTGTCCGTGTGGCTCGTCCCAGCTACACGCCCCTCTGTTGGTGCGTGTGTCTCCGCAAGGGTCCGTGGTTCCTGCATTGGTGCGTTGCGTGCCTCCTTTGCTCTCCGTAGCTCCTCCTACCTATACCTCAGTAGTTTTCCATGAGTAGGGGAATGTTTAATCTGCTAGAATCCAAGAATTTCTATACATGAGATCTCTTCTTTTCTGATATGTTTTGAACTGAACCCAGGTTGAATGAAACCTTTTAAGTAACATGAACTAGGAATAGACAGCGAAGACTAGATTCTCCAAGTGAGAGCCATTCCTCTGCTACATTACAAGTTCAACTGATTTATAATCAATTGTTCTCTTATGCTAGCAATAGTGAGTTCTATTAGAGAGAATAGAGAATTAGACTTCTCTTTAAACCTTCTGTTATTCCTCTCCTTACAAATTGCTTGAGTACAAGTAGAAACTGAGATCATTATTATAGCCCATATTTAGAAATATGCAGATGAGGTAACTCCATTAGGATATCATAGAGTCTGCAATAGTTAAACCCAGGAGCACATAGTCTAAGAGATTTTAGCCCAAACCTCTCTAGAGAAAGCACACTCGAAGAAGAGATGGTCTCTAGATTCATCCTCTAGGTTACAAAGAATACATATCCTGGAGGAGGTTAGGAATTTCAACCTATCCAAAGTGCTGAGTCTATTCAATATAGCTAGCTAAAGAAGAAAGCTAGCATTAGGTTTAAGAACCTTATTCCAAATCAGGGAATACCATCCCACTCTATTAGCTGACCCATCCCTCAACTTTTTAGCTTCCTTTATAGTTATTTCTGATATTGGAATCCCTTTCCATAAGCAAATATCTCTCTCCCCGAGACTTCTGAATTGTGGTATGGGCAAGATTCTAGTCTCATCCGATGATAATATTCAGCTTTCATTTTTAATTATTTCCTGGACCTTAGTTTTCTTAGGGAACCTCTCCAATAGGGTTCTTGCCAACTGATTATGAATTAAAGCTCCTTGCCCTATCCAGTTATCATACTATAGGCAAATTCTTTCCCCATCCCCTATTCAACAAGTTATGTTTTGCTGAACTTCTTTTCTCATTTTAAGAATTTGGTTAAAGAACCAAGAGTAACTGTCTTTGGTTCTTAGAGCCCAAAGACTCTTACCTTTTAATGTATAGATGTGAATCCATTTGATCCACATTGATTGTTTTTCACTTAGAATTCTCCAAATCCTCTTAGTCATAAGTAATATGTTTTTCCTGCTGATTTACTCCAGTCCTAATCCTCCTTCCTCTCTCGGTTGACAGATATTCTTCCAACTGACTTTTGCTATTCCTTTCTCCCCATTTTCTTTCCCCTATAGAAACTGCTTCATAAGTTTTTCAACTTTTTTAATAAGCCCTTCAGAGAGAAATAGGTAGGAACACCAGTAAGTTTGCATTGACATTATTACTGACTTCAAAAGTTGAAGTTTCCCTCTATAGGATAGGGCTCTATTAGTCCATGACCCCAATCTTTTCCGAATTTTTCTATTAATGGGATACATTCACAAAACCTTAGCTTTCTGGATAAGATAGGGATGCCCAAATATAGAAGAGGAGGATCTTTGATTTCCATTCATATAGCTAGAGTCAAAGCATTAGAAAGGTGAGAAGCACTTTTGGAGAGTACAAAGTAACTTTTATGAAGATTAATACTCAGACCCGACATCTCTTTAAAAGAAATGAGAGTACTCATCAGAAAAGAGACTGAGTGAACATTAGCCTTTCTTAGAAGAATAAGATCACCTGCAAAACATAAGCTTATTAGTAAAAGCTTCTTACATTTAGAATAGTATTTGAATCTGGAATCCTTTGAAGTGTTATGCTTCAGCATTTGAGTAAGAACCTCCACGCAAATTAGGAATAGGTAAGGGGATACCCCTTGTCTAAGACCTTTTTTGCCCTTAAACATCTCCGTGGGGCTCCCATTTATCAATAATCTGTAGGAAGCAACACTAATGTATTCTTGAACCCACTTTAAGAATATATGGGGAAAATTCATGACCTCTATAGTTTGTAGCAGAAAACTCCAATTCACACCATCAAAAGCTTTATGTAAATCCACTTTAATAGTATAGTTATGAGGGCTTTTACTGTGATTATACCCTTTCAAAAACTCCTGTACTAGAAGAATATTATCCCTAATATACCTACTGCTCATAAAAGCTCATTGATTCTCACTGATGAGTAAGTGTAGAACCTCCTTCAGACTGTTTGCCAAAATCTTGGTGATAATCTTATAGAGAAAATTAGTACAAGAAATAGGTCTGAAATCATTTCAATTGGTCAGGTTGGATTTTTTAGGGACCAAATAGAGAAATGTCTTGTTAATCTCCTTAAGCAATACCCTTATTTGGAAAAACTCATGCACGACATCCAACTAACCCCCTATGCTACTCCAAGGTTTTTGATAGAAAACACCATTCAAACCATCAGGTTCGGGAGCCCTTGAGCCATTCATATTAAATAAGACCCTCTCTATTTTCTGGTCTATAACTGATCTAAATAACAAAGAAGCCTCATGTTCGGGGATTCTTGCTGAAAAAAATTGTCTAAGATCAGTTCCAACTCCTGGTGGGGAAACTTCAGAACCTAAGAGGTTTTTGAAAAAATTCATTGCTTCCGTAACACTTCCATCTTGTCCAACCGCAACCTCACCAGCTTCAGTTTTGATAGAGGTGATTATGTTAACATTCCTTCGAGTTAACACTGAATTAAAAAAGAAATTGCAAGTAGTTTTTGAGGGCTTCCTTTTCAGTTGTAGTTAGATTAACATCTGTGGGATTATCTGCCAATGATTTCTGAATGACTGAAAGTTTATCTCTATCTGTATCTATCTCTTTAGAGAAATTCTAACCTCTTTTTAAGTTTAAAGTCTTCAATTCCTATTTTATAGACTTGAGCTAATGTACCGCTTAGTTCCATAGAACTCATACTCCATCCCCTTCACTATTACTTTTTGAAACCCCTCCATATTTACCAAAAAATTGTTAAACCTGAAAGGATGAAGGATTCTAGTAGTATTAAACAAGTTGTCAATCCTTATAAGAGTATGGCCGGAAATACCAGGGTCTAGGAATTTTGCTGAGCTTCCTGAGAAAGAATTTAGCCATTCCACATTAACCATTGCCCTATCCAACTTTTTCGTGATGTGCCAAATAGAACTTTGTTTGTTTGAACAAGTGAACCTATGGCCTTCAAATTTTAAATCTGTGAGTTCCACCTCCTGCATACAATCAAACATATCAGAAGAATAGTTGATTAGGTTACAATTTCCTTCCATTTTGATCTGAATAGAGTGGTGTTAAAGTCACCACTCACTAACCATGGAGCATTAACCGAAGCCTTACTTCTTCGTAGAGAATTCCAGAGCTCAAATCTTTGAAACACAGTGTTAAAACGATAGATAAATGTAGCTAAAATACTATAATTTTCTATTTTGAAGTAAAGCTTTGTGTGAATAAACAACTGATTTGATTATAGAACATTTACCTCTAAAAAATCACCATCACAAGCAATAATAGTCCTTCCATAAGAATGACTTTGATGGTTTGTAAGAAACTACCATTAGCTAACCAAACAGCAAATTTTATTCAATTAACATCTCTAATTTTAGTTTCCAAAAGACAAAAAACCAGAGGCTTTTCCTTTGCAACAAAATCCCTTATCGCATTGAGCTTAGGAGGGTTATTTATTCCACGCACATTCCATACAATCAGAGTCATAGAAGATTACTTTTCCCTTTGGAGCCTTTCCTACTGCTCCTGTTACTTTTCCGAGAGATAACCTGATCAAACTGTTCCTCTTGAGAACCTCAATTCTGCATATCAGTTTCCTTTAGGCTTTGTTCACTCAGTTGGGAATCAAAAACTCCTTCAATTTGATTAGTTCCACTAGTTTCCAGTACATTCTCCCCCTTATTCATTTGTGATTTATTTAGGTCACTCGATGGTATCTGAAGATCTCCTTCCTGTTGATATGAACTAGGCTATTTCTCTCATGAATTCTCTTCCTATTTTTAAGAGAATCATTTCCAACCTGAACCAGTTCATAGTTTTCAAAAACTTGTTTTGCCTCCTCAAATTCTTTGTTATTTTCCGAAATATACTTTTCCAAACCCATCACCTCCCAATAGTCTCCTTTAGTGAAGACTCTTCCTGTAGGTTTCCATTCTTTGCCTTGAGCTTTAGGAGACGATTTCCATTGGTAAGTTACCATAACTTTATCCTCTCTAAGAGAGTGTTCACTTGCCAACCTTAGAATAGGGATGTAGTCTTTCATTCTTTATAAATATCCATACTCATACACAACCGAGCAAATCCAACCCTTTTCCTCAAAGCAGTGTTTTCATCCATACATATAGGTTTCTCCAAGTAACTAGCTAGCATACTCAACCCCTTGATAGTCCAATATTTTAAAGGAATTTTGTGAATATTCACCTATAGAGGAATGTTCTTCATTCTAATTTTTTCTAATTCCATGCTCGGTTGTCAATTTTGAAGAACTAAGGGGAGTTGAGAGATATGTCAAGGGCCTTCTTCAATAACCTTTTGAGCTTTCGATTTAGAAGAGAAAGTAAAGATTAAGTTATCCTCCTCTGTAAGCATTACATCCATTAGACCTCTCCCTTTCCAGTTTCTCTGAGTCCATGCTTGTATCACTGGAAAAGTAGGCCTTTTGTCTATTTAAAAAAAGCCATCAAAAGTATCTTCCCAAGTCCTAGCTCCTTCCTGTAGAATGTCTAGACTAGGAGTCACCTTTAGCTTTCCTTTAATCTCCACAGGAGGACTGAAAACCAAGGAAGAATTAAAGTTGTCTCCCACGACCTCTTTCCATGTCTTCCTAGATCCTCTAGCAATGTCATCGTTGGATGGGACTGCAATTTTGGGAGGAATGGCAGAGGAAGAGGGAGGGGTAGTCGTAGAGAGGGATGGGGAAGAAGGACAGCCTGCAGAAGATTGGGAAGGGCAGGTGATAAGTGTAAAACATCACATCTTTTATCCTTATAAACTTAGTCCATATAATTATTTTTATTACACATTTGGGTAGGATTATTCACATTTTACTAGTTAAATCCCAAAATTATTTATTCTGAATTTTACTGTAAAATTGGCCTAAGTTGAACTTTTTTTAAAAAGCTTAATGGACTGATATAATTGTGTTAATTACATGGAGATGATTAAAACTCTAGTAGTCCACAATCAAGCACCAAATGCATTAAAATGACAATCCATGCAGCAGCATAAGGAAGAAGCCCGCAATAAAACGTACCACCAGAGAGGAGTAATTAGGAGAAAAATGACAATAGCATGGGGATAAAACACAGTCTTCTTTTCACTCAAACGTTCTACGTAGGTTCTGAGTTTAACGCAGCTAGCATCTACGAAACGCAAACGCGGTGTTCATGTGTGGTGCTTTTTAATGTAAACGTAGACACTTTGGCCAAGATGCAATCAAAGAGGGTTAAAGCGTGAATAGTTGTGTGGACCGAAAACCCCCAAATTAAATTGTCACATCATAGCACGCAGAGAAGAATAGTGATGGGCCGCAGAGAGTTAGCGAGAGAGGGGGTTAGGCATGAATAGTGCCTTGGACCCAAAAACTTAATTATCCCATCGATGAATAATGAAGAGAAGAGAGCTGCATGAGAGAGGAGAAGAGGCACAGTGAAAGGGGTATTCGACTTGCGTGAGAGAGGAGTGGAGGCGCAGTGAAAGGGTATTCGGCTAGGGACATTAAATGGACGTTGAAGCATTTTTCAGGAGAGATTTATGGAAGGTTAAACATCTCGACGTTGGTTCGGAGGTGACATCGACACCGACGACCCAGGTTAAGTATTTTTTATTATTTTTTGTTTCTTTCTCTCATTAGAAATTAATTGTGTTATCTTATGTTAATTCATTTAGGTATTGTGTATGGATAATCGAATTTTCATTATTGTTCAGTTATTTGTGTATGAACCCATTGGGATTTGTCAAAAGATAATTTTAATGCGTTCATTGAATCGCTAATTGCAAACTCACTGCCAGAATATCGATATAATCCGTAATTGTTATGTTGAAATTCATGTGTAGTGACTAATAATTCGTAATTATTAGGGATAACATGACCTAAGTTAAATGACGCATCGTATGTGGTTGTTGTCTTGATTAATCAGTATTCCCAATTCATAATACTACTGCCTAATTAAATCTAGAGATTGTATCCTAAGTTGTTCGATGGTTAGGTTTAATTAACGATCGTATCTTGATTAAACAAAACCTAAGAGAAAACTCGGGTTAGTTATTAACCCATGATTAATAGTTGCTAGGAGAGGTTAAAGAACAAAAAATCAATGAAATATGCTTAGTTAGGGTGTAGGCCGAAATTGAACCAAAGAACCGAGTCCCTACTAAATTTCCCACTTTTATCATTTTTTGCATGTTTTCTTTAATTTTTTTATTAGTTGGTTTCATTTTATTTTCTTCTTTAAAAAAAATCCAAAACCCCCGGTTAAACATAAACACCAATTGCTTTCATTTTATAAACTTTGCACACACTCTCTGTGGGATTGACCTAGACTTACTACTGCTATAGTAATAGTCTAGTTATTTTATTTTGACTAGCGTAATGACGGGTAGTATATTTTGGTGCTGTTGCTAGGGAGTGTGGTGTTTTAGTTTTTGTTTGTGATTTAATTAGTGTTTTGTATATATTTGTTTGTAATTAATTTCTTTTCTGTTATTTTGTGATCTTTTCATTTTTGTTTCGTGTTTGAAAAAAATAGATATGGACAGAAGTAATTTCTTTTATGACATATATTCTCAATCCTATGACAATGTTTGGACTGATCAACCTAAATTTTGTTACAGATGAGATAATCATCAGAATTGCTTCCATGATAGTTTGCAACACTCACAACAATTCTCATACAAACCATAAGCTTCCTATCACGACTCCGGTCCATCCCTAGAAGAGTTGATTGATATTGTGAATACTAATACTTTGCAATTGCAACAGAATACTCTACAATTCCAAAAGGATTGAGGGCAATTTCCAAAAAACACATGGTCTAGTGCCCAAGATTCGGAGAGCCAACACAATTCTGGTGCATCTTTAGAAGAACTTGTTAAGAATCTTGCTGCTATCAATTTGCAATTTCAACAGGATATGCAGCAGCAGTTGCAACAAT
This sequence comes from Erythroxylum tenue, assembly GCA_027568955.1. NCBI lineage: Eukaryota > Viridiplantae > Streptophyta > Magnoliopsida > Malpighiales > Erythroxylaceae > Erythroxylum > Erythroxylum tenue. The sequence continues at coordinate 9,125,892 of JAOSBM010000001.1, forward strand.
TCTGACAGGAGACAAAAGCAAGCTAACAGAGCATGTAACACCAAATGGGTCAGATGGCAATAAGGCTCAATCACCTTGAATTGCAAAGCAAAAAGGAACAACCATATCAACCCGAGGTGTACCCAGTGGACTTTTTTTCGGAAACTTTGCAAAGTGATGAGGATCCTGAGAATTTTGAGGTCAACCCTCAACGAATTGCTTGTTCCGAAGAAGTTAAAAAGGAGCTCGAAGCTGAAAGGGACACATCTTTTAGCTCGGAGGCAAGTACTGAGTTCATGTTTATTTTTGAGACTAACAAAGTCCATGATTATTTTTTAGAATAACTCTTTACCTTTACATAACAGATTGAAGGAATTAAATGATGAAGAAAAAGGTGAAAAGATGTTCAAAATATTTCTAGAGTGTATGGACTACGTCAGGATTAAGAATCTGAGGATAGAGAAGACGTTGAATGAGGATGATGATCAACTAAGGCCCTATCCGAAACTATCTCGTGTAGAAGTGGTGCTAATTGTAATACTTGAAGATCACAATTTCATCACGTGAGGAGACAAAGGAGTAGAGCCAGCGACCCTAAACCAAGGCACTTCTTGAGAGGCAACTCAAGGGAAGTAAATTTCTTTTTCTTTATATTTCTGCATTACTTTTTATATGCATGTGTGTTTTACTTGTTTTTAAGTTTTCAATCAAAATGAGAGAAAGAATAAAACAAGCAAACAAATATTTTCTCGTTTTCTGTTGCTTCTGGGATTATATAATCAGGATTAGAGTGTGAATTGGCTAGAGAATTTCATAGCATTTTTAGCATGTACTTTTGCTCTTGTGATTGGTCGATATGCATTATCTTTAGAAAAGTAGTTACTAATGGTAGACAAAACCGATGAGATTTTGAGCCTTATTTGACTGATACATCCATATCAGTCTTATTGCCTTTTGATAATGTGTGGCCTTCATGACATGTACTTCTCGATTTTGCATTGAATTTCTATTCGAGACCACATTTTTATCACATGCATTAAGATGGATATGATTAGGCATTCTTTATTTTTCATAAACTACATTAGCCGAATAACCTATCCAATTGGACACCCCACCCTCGTGGGTCATGAGCCCGATGCCCTAAGTGACATCTGGACACGTGTCCCACAAGATTGGCGTGCCCCCACTAAGACATACACCAAGACAACTTATCTCTACCATTTCCAAAAAGATTTTATAGCCCGGAGGGTCGAAAAGGATCAGAAGGTAGATATAGAAGAAAAGCGGACTAATTTAAAAATATAGAAGAAGTGGGAAAAATTGCCTTAACTTTCCTTATAGATATCGGATTGGGGTGTTCTTTAGATGGTTTGAAAATGAACTTCAAGATCTATAACTTTCATAAAGACCTCAAAGACAAATTCTATCTTCTGAATGGTCAAAAATAGGACAGAAGATATAATATGAACAATGCATAAGAAAATACACAATACATAAGAAGATGAACTGCGCATAAGAAGATGCACAGTGCATAAGAAGATGAACAGTGCATAAGAAGATGCACAATATATAAGAAGATGAACAGTGCATAAGAAGATGCACAGTGCATAAGAAGATGAAGAAGATCAACATAAGAAGATACAAGGTTAAAATAAGAAGATACAAAGTCAATATAAGAAGATACAAAAAGTCAACATAAGAAGATACAAAAGGTCAACCTAAGAAGATACAGAAGGTCGACCTAAGAAGATACAGAAAGTCAATATAAGAAGATATAGAAGGTAAACCTAAGAAGATACAGAAAGTTAACCTAAGAAGATGCAGAAGGTCAACATAAGAAGATGCAGAAGGTCAACCTAAGAAGATACAGTGTAGCATCCGAGGACTTGGGCCCCGCGATGCCCGTTTCCGACCACTTTGGGGCCGCGGCTCATCTGTGAACAGTATAGTACAGTATTAGGTATTGTCCTCTTTGGTTCTTGGGTGAGTCACCAAGACTCGAACCCAAGACCTCAAGGTTTTGT
>JAOSBM010000001.1:9133165-9147835 GCA_027568955.1 Erythroxylum tenue
ATGCATAAAAAGTCACAAACGACACTTATTTTGAATAATTAAAATCCCTCTAAAACGACACTTATTATGAATCAGAGAGAGTATGAGTCTTTAGGAAGAAGATAGCTAAGTCTATCTATTATATAATTATTGTTATTTTTTATGATGTATAGCTTTTTGTGGCGGATAATACAGGACGCAATCAATCCAAAAAGAATTATTTATCAGCTTCAATGTATTAACCAGATTATGAAGATAAAACCAAAAAGCTTTTCCAAATCTACCGCTTAGCTGGTTACCGTGGTTTATTCACTGCCACACTCGAGTCTCCTGAATTCAATACCTGTAAGCGAATGCCCTTACTTGTTAGCTCATTTGTGCATGATGTGTAAGGCTAATTTTGAAAGGTTGACCCAGTAACTCTACACCACCTTTCTGTTAATCAAGAAACAGAACAGAACCACTGCGCGAAATTTCCCAACTCCTAAGAAAACGTTGAAAGAATCCTACATGCTAAAGGTTTCCATTTGCCTAGGTCTCTGTGTTTCCTTTATGCCACCCTAGAGATTCTTGATTGACCATTCACTTCTGTCTAAATTCGTATGTATTATATAAACATAATGCATGTCATTCTCTGTCTAATACTAAACTCGTGCCCTCTCTCCTATTTTCTCTTCCAGGCTCAGACAGCTGTTATTCTTCTTCCTTTGGGAGCTTGCTGGTGCTAACTTGGAACCCATTTTCTTGCTAAAGATTTCTACTTTTTCCGGTTTTTCGGTTTGCCACCTTGAATAATACCTGCCCATATCTTCAAATCTCTTTCTTTCTATAAATTTGCTAGCCTTTTTGGTCCCGCAAAGTCCCGGTGCAACTGTTTCGTTTCTTTGCTTCGTTGCCTCTTTGTCGCAGATTCTTGGGTTTTCTTGTTTATATACGCTCACTTCAAATTATCCCTTAAAGAAATAAAGACAGCAAGAAACCAGAATAATCTCTTTCTGTTTCTCTCCATCTCCCTCCCTCTTAGAAGTTCTAGTGATTCAATAGAGGGAGAGTTAGAGATCATGTTTACCGATCTCACTAAGTCCAAGTTTTACAGAAAATGGTACTTTACCACCTCTCTATTCATATCTATGTCGTTCTTCAAATACTTCTTCCCCTCTAGCTTTTTCTCTGTTATTGTTTTTTTAAATTCGGTGACGGTGGTTGATGGCAATCATCTTTCTGAATATACAGCAAATCCTCTATAAAGATGACAAAGTGTCGAGTGGACACATTGAAGAAGAAGAAGAAGGCGGTTGTGAAGTATTTGAAGAATGACATTGCAGAACTTATAAGGAGCGGCCACGATTATAATGCTTTCTGCAGAGTAAGTTTTTCATTTTTGTAAGTTCTATAAACCAAAATGGTCAAAGCCTTTCCAGTTAAAAATTGTTCTTATCTTAAACAAAATCATGATCTTAATTTTTCATATAAATTTATGATCTTCTGTTTCAATCTTTATTTCCCACCGAAAGATGATTCTTCATGGGTGCACCAGTACCTCTGATAATCTGTTATTTCGTCAATATACAAATTATCATGCATCATTCTGGTCTGATTGGTGGTAATGAGGAGGAGGTTTAAGAATATCTTATTTTAATGTTGATGTTTGTCTAAAAAATTTGTTAGTTACATTCCGATAAGAATCCGTGAGCTGTTGATGCACATTGGATTATTGTTATTATCAGCACTAAAATCAGATCTTACATTGCTTCCCAATGTTAATGTAGGCTGAAGGACTCATGGTTGAACAAAATGTAATAGATGCTTACGATTTTATTGAGCAATTCTGCGGGTGTATATCCAGCAATCTCTCAAGCATGGATAAACAGAGGTATGAAATGCTTTTCTATATTCATATTTATCAGACCTTTATTTTCTCAAAACTAAGTTCTGTCAAAATGGTTATAAACCTTGGATTGATCTAATACAATAAAGCTAGTTGCAATGTTTTGAATATTTAACATTGACAAATGTTCTTTCTTCTCTGTTTGATATAGAGAATGTCCTGGAGAATGCAAAGAAGCTGTCCATTCACTCGTATATGCTACAGCAAGATTTTCTGATTTTCCTGAATTAAAGGACCTTCGAACCTTATTTGTTGATAGATACAAGATTACTATTGAAACATTTGTCAATAAAGAGGTTTGCTTTCCATGAATAAAAAGTATTAATCATTAATAATGTATTGAGTTTTTAATACTGATAATTAATTGCTTTAATGTCAATTGCAGTTCGTGTCAAAACTAAATCGAAAACCAGCTACAAAGGAGATGAAGCTTCATCTAATGCACGACATAGCGCATGAATTTTCCATAGAATGGAATTCCAAATCTTTAGAACAAGAACTCTTCAAAGCTTCTTCCACTGGACAAGTCTCTCTTCAACAAGTAAGCTTGTATTTTAGTTACTTGTTACCCACATGTTCAAGTTTAAACAAACATTCTTTCAGAACCCGCAAATAGCTATTTACATGTGTATGATTCCTGTGCAGGACCTCCCTGAACTCGATTCATTATCAAAGAAGGATTATGCATACAATACAGAGAAAAAAGAGAATTATAGTCACCCAAAACGGGAGGATCACATTCATCCTCACCCAGAAAAGGAGAACAAGGTTGAGGAAGATGGACATAAATTGAGTGGAAACGAGAATGATTCTTTGCCGAAGAGATACAGGCTTGATTCCATGTACAAAGTGGACAAAGTAAACGAGCGCTATAGTTCGAAAATAAATGAAAGTGAAGCTGCACCTGGCGGAAAGATCGCCAATGATGATATGATCAAGGTGCAAAGTAGCAGTAAAGATGATGATAAGAGGTCAACTAGCAATGGTAGAGATAGCCAACATTGTCCTTCAAGTTCATTAACAAGTCGAGGAGATGACGACAAGTTATTTAACTATAAATCTATTCCCCCACCATATGTTAAGACAATAGCTGATAAAGAAGAAACGAAGATGGAAGGGTCCCCAGTATCGGCTCGCAGTTCTGGAAAAAATCAACAGGATGATTTAAATGATGAATCTAAACCAAAACCCAGATCAGTTAGAAGGAGACCGTCCAACGTAAGCAAATACCAAGTTCTTGAAGACATTTCTAGTGTTGGAAGTCCACTGCAACGGCCCTCACGACCAGAAAACTCTAACGATAATCCTGAAAAATCACTGAAGCCACCACCAGGTCGTGAAAAGGTTGGCACAAGAGTTTTACCAGGTGATGATGATGAGGAAACGATGATGGACAAGCTTTTGATGTATTATAGTAACAAAGCCTCGGCGTTTGACAAGAACAGAGCCAAGCCACGTACGAAACCTCCTTCTTGTCAAACAAGTGATGGCACAGGTGAAATGAAGAGTCCTAGAGCCACAAAATCTGATACACTCGTGCCTGCAACTCCTAGCGAATCAAGAACATTACACGCAAGGGCTGCCTCAGATATGCCAAGACCATATGTTCATCCCAATCTGCCTGATTGCGACGAACTAGCGGACCGAATTGCATTCCTTAAGGGAAATAAATAAAGATTGATATAAGTTATTGGGCAGCTTTCGTTGTATTCCTTACATTTGCACAGTGGTTTAGAAAAAGTAACCTGTAATCATAAAGAAATAGTAAAGTACGTATTTTCTAAAAAATAAAAATCTCTCGTAGGAAAATATCTTCTATTGTCTGTCTGATGTTTCTCTGTGAATGTTAGTTAGGTCCAAAACTCATTATCCGAGGAAGTTAACGAGCGTTGAAACAGTTTGTTTAGTTTCTGTTATAAATGTGAAAATTGGCACTAAATGTTCTGGAAGGCTTGATCTTTGGATAGCAATTTCACCCAAGTGTTGGGCTTTTGAGTGAACAAATCTGGACCTTAGAAAACCCTGTTCGGGTTTGGCTATTCCTCGTTGATTAAAAAGGTTTCATAGAAAATTTGTCAATATGAGGCAAAACGAATCGTTTTAACTTGTCATCTCCCATGGACAAAGAATTGTGGGTTCTTTAGGCGGTGAAGAAGGGGAAGCGGTGCAAACGTGGTGGCAGAAGACTGGCCGTGACATGGAGGAGGAAGCGGCTGAGGATGAGCAGGTGATGAGCGAGCTGCATATTGGTTGCCCACCTGGCTCTTCTGGCCCCCATATTTCCCTCTTCACCATCCCCATTCCACCTGGTAAAACATATTGAAAAAGCTTTCACTTTTTAATTTTTTTTATATAGCCTTGAAGGTTTAAGGTTCCTTTTTATATGGGGCTTCCTTTTCTTTAATTGGATTGATAATAATATGGGAATGGGAATGGGATTGTAATGTCGTGGGGTGTGTCTGTGCAGGCAATAATGGGGAAAGATGTATTGATCTGTTTAGAAGTGGAGAAGTACCTATGCGCCGATCAATTTGTGTTGATGAAGATGGCGATCTTGTCCTCGCTAGACGCAGCCGTGAGTAATTTCATTTCCAAAGTGGTTTCTTAGCTTTCTCTCTTTGCTGGAGTCTAGCACATATAAATAACGTATAACTTAATGGAGTTTGATTTTGGTCCCTCTTAGTTTGCGGGGAAAGTAAGTACTAATGGCCTCACTGATTCGATATGCGACATGTTTTCAGCTCTGTTGTATGGGATCGTAATTTATCAATAACTATTGTTTTATCAACAAATATTTGTTAAAATGCAAATAGGAACTGGAATTAATGAAATTATTTGTTTACAACGTCTTTGAAACCAATTCTGCTATGTAGTTTTATGCTCCAATATTGTCAACTGAAAATTGTAGTTAAACTAAAAGTGGACAGTTTTAACCTAAACTGAAGAACTTTAACCTCTGTAATTTCATCAAGATTAAAAAGAGTTGGCCGATTTCTGCAGTGTAATGTATATATTACACGAACTTAAGACATTCAAGCTATCTTGCTCTGGGTTGCTGATAGAAGCCTCAGAGTTTGTAACCTCTGACTGTTGGGGGGGGGGAAAAAAACTTGATTTCTGAATTGCTGGTTTCTTAGATCTGTTCCTTGTAACATTCGTATTATCTCAATTTTTCCGGTTATCAAATGTATGAATTACTACGTCAAAACTCGCAGAATTCTCTACACCTAGTCTCACTTTAACCATCAGTCACAATATCACTTCATCAATTTCTAATGTTGGGTTGCAGGTAATTGATTTTGTTGCCCTTTACCTTTTTGGTTTCCTGAAAAATGACCATCATTGAGCTACTTTTATATCAGGTTTGGAAAGCAGAAATGGTGTTGTCTGATTTTGTATTGCATAAGATGTTCACATCATCTGAATTTGATGGTATTGTTTCAATAGAACTTGGAGCTGGAACAGGTAGCTGATTTTACCTTGTCTTATCGTGCAGTCTTTTGACGTGTTGCTAAAATTCCCAACATTCTTCTAATTGTTGAACTCATTGTTGGGCACAACGGGTGTATTTTGTGAAAAGGAAAAATAAAATGAGCAAAATGGACACAAAATTTTTAACGTAGTTCACCCTTAATTTTGGGCTACGTCCACAGACAAAACTCAGAATAATTTTTTCACTATTACAAATAGTAGGTATACAGAGATAAAACCAAAATAGTGGCTCAAAAGGTGTTTCCCAACCTAAAATTACTAACCTCACTATTTTGTCACTCACCAATCCTTTAGGAATATATTTCCTATTTTCCTTACTTCAGAACAAAACAATACTCTAGTTTTCTTCTCTATGTTTTGTTGTTGTATATTTTTCTGAAGCAAGGAGTGCCTTATATAGGCATTCCACCGCAAAGGCAGCTGTCTTCTTCCATTTATTCAACAAAAGTAGCATGAGTGGACATGGAGTCCGTCCATGTGAGAGGAACCCATATCCAACAAATAAACTAACTGCTTTAAATTGAGTTCTAGAGAGTGCCCTTCTACAGATGAATAGAAGGAAGAAATGTTCAGAATTTCATATGCTTCAGCAGTTGGAAGTTTGATGTATGTTATGGTTTGTACACGGCCAGATATTGCTCACGTAGTTGGAGTTGTGAGTCGTTTTCTTTCAAATCCTGGAAAGGAACATTGAGCTACAGTCAAGTGAATTCTCAGGTATCTTCGAGGTCATCCAAAATATGCTTATGTTTTGGAAGAGTAGAACCTGTGTTAGCTAGTTACATAGATGCAAATATGGCTGGAGATGTTGACTCGAGAAAGTCTACATCAGGTTACTTGATTACTTTTGCAGGTGAAGCTGTGACATGACAGTCAATGTAACAGAAGTGTGTTGCATTTTTTACAACTGAAGCGGAGTTTATTGCAGCAACGGAAGCTTGTAAGGAGTTGTTATGGATGAAGAAGTTCTTTAATGAACTTGGTATCAAGAAAGAACAGTATCAACTGTTTGTAACAGTCAGAGCGCTATTCACCTTGATAAGAATACCTCTTTTCACTCACGATCAAAACACATTGATGTGAGATATCACTGGATCAAAGATGTGATGGAGACAAAATAATTACAGTTAGAAAAGATCCATACTGATGAAAATGGGTCCGACATGTTAACTAAGATTCTACCAAAAGGGAAGTTCGAGTACTATCGATCAGTAGCAGGCTTGATAGAGCCCTTCATGAATCGGGAGGGGGAGATTTGTTGGATATGGGTCCCGCTCACATGGAAGGACTCCATGTCCACAATTGCGACACCAAAATCGGTGCCGCATATTGCTTTTGTTGAATAAATGGAAGAAGACAGTTGCAAAGGCAGCTGTTTCACGCGGTGGAGTGCCTATATAAGGCACTCCCTGCTTCAGAAAAATATACAACAACAAAACATAGAGAAGAAAACTAGAGCATTGTTTTGTTCTAAACTTAGGAAATATATTCCTAAAGGGTTGGGGAGTGACAAAATAGTGAGGTTAATATTTTTAGGTTGGGAAATATCTTGTGAGTCACTATTTTGATTTTATCTCTATATACCTACTATATGTAATAGTGGAAGAATTATTACGAGTTTTGTCCGTCAACGTAGCCCAAAGTTAAGGGTGAATCGCGTTAAAAATTTTATATCCATTTTGCTCATTTTATTTTTCTGTTTCACAAAATACACCCGCTGCGCCTAACATTCACAAGGATTAAGTTTGGGAAGTTTATGAAATATTAGAATAAGATTGTAGCTGAAAGGAGATGCATCCAGTCTTCTAAAATTTGAGTGGAAAACTCAGGTATATTGAAGAAATGGTTAGATACACTGAGAATTGCAAGAAAAGAGAAGAGGGAAGGGGCTCGTGTTATGATAATATTTGTTAGTGTGTAGCAATGGAAGCTTCAAGACCTAGGAAATAACTTAGTTTAGTTAGTCTCTCGACTTTCTGCATTTTGTATTGAGCCATCTCAAAATTATTCAACCCAAATCAGAAGTTTTCTTTGTCTGACAGGATTTTCTGTATTTTTCCTTATCAGGTCTTGTGGGCATGTTGCTTGCCAGCGTTGCTAAGACGGTTTTCCTGACAGGTATAACATGGAAATTGTTATAAGTTGGACCTTGCCTTTTTAGTTTTGGGTCTCCCATCCGGTGTAATGCTTATCAGAATGTTATTCTTCTCGAAGTTGGATGTTGCATCACTTACACTTGGTTAACTAATGATGTGGGATTTTCATATCTCAATCAATTTCTTACATGCAAAAACATTAGTTTGGTTCTAGTATTTGAAATTTAGTAGTTCTGCGGTACAGGATCAAAGATCCAGTTTCTGAAAATTTCTCTATCTGCATTGGCTGTTTTTTATCTAAATTAACTGGAATTTAATTTATTACTTGCAGAAAATAATAACATAGAAAAATTTTAGAATTTTTGTTCAAGTTTCATGGCCTTATTAGTTGCATCTTCCCTAATGATGACATTTATTCCAATGCCTTGATGGTTGGATACTTTCTCCCTGTCCTATAACTTTGTTCTTCCATATGTTTTGGGCTCTTCACTATAACTTGAAAGTACTCTTGGCAGATCGTGGAGATCATATCCTTGAAAATTGTGCCAAAAATGTTCACCTTAATGCAAGAGTGTTAAACTATAAGGCTGTAATTCATGTGCGTGAACTTGATTGGAGTTCCTGGCCACCTACAGACAATGTAGGGAACTCTGCAGCTCAGAGGTGAGATATAAACTCAATTGGTATCATTTCATATAAGTTCACATTTCGAAATGAAATTGATCATTTTGGCTGTCATGCCAGCTACTGTTGGACATATGATGAAATTGAAGAAGCACAGGGAGCTTCGCTGCTTTTAGCTGCTGATGTAATATACAGTGATGATCTGACTGATTCTCTTTTCAGTCTTTTGGAAAGATTAATGTCACTGGCTCCTAGAAAGGTATGCATTGCAATAGTAGACATCAGAATGTAGACTCTTGCACATAACTAGAGCAGAACCATGAGATTGATCTTTCTTGTTTCTAAACCTTGCTAATCCTTAGGATTTTAGGTTGCCATGTCCTGAAAGAAATCCTTGGATTATAGAGGTATCCTTCTTATTGGTTAAGTAATGCCATTGGCCCATTTCTATAAATCCTTTTTCGGTTCCTGCTTTCTCTTTAACTTGTCGCCTAAATTATCTTTTGTGTCTGTTGGTTATTAGAAAAGGCTGTCCACACTAGAAAATCAATTATGAAACAGTGGGTGTCGAATGCCTTGCAGTTGCTTACGCATTTTATGATTCATATTTCTTTTGTGTATTTTATCTTTGGTCTTCAAGGAATCTGTTGGAGCGGTGGATTTGGTACAAAAATTAACAAGTTTTACTACTTTTAAAGGTTTTATACTTGGCACTGGAAAAACGTTACAACTTCAGTCTTGATGATCTTGACGTTGTGGCAAATGGTTATTCACGTTTCCTAAGTTATTTGAGGGATGGAGAGGGTAGGCGGCTGTCAATATCATCTATTTCTGCAATTTTTTCATTGGCAAGATCTTAGCTAGTAATATTCAAATGTGGTGCAGAAAATAAGGACCTTGAAGATGAGCACTCCCAATGTTTTGTGGGCAAACGTATTGACCTCTCACTAGTCCCTCAGTTTGTGGGGAAGTATGACAGAGGAAACGAAGTAGAAGTTTGGTGTATTGAGTACAAGGAAAAGAAATAGCTCTTTTTATTCCTCAATCTCTTCGGATCTGGTATAAAGTGAATATGAAGATAGGATAGAGTATCAAAGTTATAATTTCAGTGTTGAAACATCTCGATGGGAAATGGCTTACGGAGTTTCCATGTAATTTGCAGACTTTAGGTGGTTGTTGAAATTCTCAGAGATGCATAATTTGTGAATTAAGTTGCATTTAAGGTATGACCCACATTATTTGTTGGATTAAAGGAATTTAATGTTATTATGGATGGATATTTCACTTTGGATCGATATTTATGGATTGGATATTTCACTTTACTTTTTCCATAAAAACATAAAGCAATTGGAAAAAGAAAAAAATAGAAGCAGAAGTCAAGGTAATCCCATGAGAGGGCCCAGAGGGAATGGCGAATTATGTTCATGAACTTCCATTTGTTTTCCTTTTCTTGTGAGCAATTTGCTTTACAGACATGTTTACTTCATTCCTTGTACTGGAAAGAAGGAAAGATCATCAGTGTCCAAAAGGAAGAAAACGTTTTTACAACAGCAATAGGAGGGGGTTTCAATTTTATTTGCTGATGAGGCATGCCAGTCTCACACAGAGCAGCACAGAAATCTTCTTGTATTTCTAGTTTTTGTTTCACTGTTTAGATTCACTCCGGCAGGCTTTGGAGGGCAAGCTTTTGTCAGTCTCTTGGCTGCAAATCATAGAAACAAAGAAAACAGCCATGATTTGGACATCAAAGCCCTTTAGACAAGCACAAGAGTTAAAGAGTTGTGTTCTCTTCTGAGTATGGTTCTGCTATTGCTAAGTGCTTATCTTAGGTAAGGTTAGCTTTTACAGATTCATAAGAAGAGGTTATAGTTATTGACAGAACGCCTTGTAGATTTCACATAAACAATTTACCTATTTCATAGAAAAGGTCATTGATATTCTGTGCTGTTTTTGCTGATGTTTCTATGAAAAACATTCCATTCTCTTGTGCACATTGTCCGCCCTCCTACAAAAAATTTGTTAGTAATGGAGGACATTTCATAAGTTGTGTTCATTTAAATAAATAGGACTACTGATTACATGATTCAGGGTCCAGCCAAGAGTCAGAAACATGTATCTGTTTCATGTTAATGATCCGTCTTATCAAATTTCATCAGATCTTTTCTAAAAAGTATGCGGATTTGCATTTCTTACAGATAACTCATATACCTCATTTGGCACCTCTCTTTTTGAGTCCAGATCAGATTTGTTCCCCACCAATGCCATAACAAGGTTAGGATTTACTGGAAAAAAACGTGCGAAGAAATATTAAGTCGTCAATTTAATATGTATACGAAAATCATGAAAGTTATACCAGCATTTTTCTGAAACAAAAGATATTGCATGAGGACCAGCTTTGTGTCTAGTCAGGGCAAGGGGTTGGAAACAGAGACAAAAAAGGATCGAACATGAGAAGATAGCTTAAATCGATGTGCTTACCTTGTCTTTTCAGTTCTTGAATCCACTTTTTGGCTCGAGTAAATGAATCCTGGAGCAATAACCAATCACATCATAAATATGTGCTTGTTCTTGATAGATTAAGATTCAAATGTAAACAAACATCCGTTTGATTATTGTGATAGAAATAAGCATATGCCTGGTAAAGAGATCACTACCATCTGTTGTATGGAACAGAATGCAAGCATTTGAAAAAACAATAGACCCCTTTTAGATCTGAATCTGAGATTGAGAGATTTTGATGTCATTCTATTTTCTCCCAAAGTCGAAATTTCTCTTACGGGACTATTTGGCAAAACCTCTAGAAAACTCCTGCTTAGGCATGGCCATAGGGTTTTTACTGTTTACGACCCTTGTAGACGACGATCAACATAAAAAAAGTGAATTGGAAGAGAATTTGATTGAATCCCCAACAATCTTTGCAGTACTGTCACTTACTGTTATTACGTTAATTATTAGAATAATAAGGAAACTGGTTTTTATCGTAGCTAAGGACTTGAGAAAGATGCTTACTATGCTTGAGATATCATAGACAACTACTGCAGCTGCTGCCCCACGATAGTACATTGGAGCCAAGCTATGATACCGTTCTTGTCCTGCTGTGTCCCATATATCAAATTTCACGGTGGCTTCAGATAATGACAGTATCTGTGTAAAAAAAGCTGCTCCTATCGTTGGCTCCTGTACGCATTTAGATTCACATAATTAAGGAACAAACGGTTGAAGTAGCATAATCAGATTGGAAAAAGCAACAGTAGATCGTGGAAGTAAACCTGATTATCGAAGAACTGGCCCTTGACGAATCTTAATACCAAACTGGTCTTCCCAGTTCCCATATCCCCCAAAAGTACCTATAGCACATAATCAAACGTGTCAGGAACAAATGATTCTCTCATATAACCAAAAGATCAAAGAGTTAAAGAAGTTTTGCAACGAAATTGCTATGAACGGAGTAGCTTCACAGAGAAGAATTTACCTTATGACAGTGGTGAAGGAAAAGATTAAAAAAAAGAAAGCACCATAACTACAGCCTCGAAAGCTAAAACCATGTATAAAGCATGTTGGAAAAGAAAACAAGGAAAAAAAAAATATTCCATCAATAAAATGAACAAGAAGAGCAGCTCATGTATAAACTTGTGACTCATTTGAGGGGAAAAAAGGTATAAAAGGGTAAGACGTACCCACCAGCTTGGCTTGTATGATCCTGTTACCAGGCCTTGCCATTGCTAAAATACCTTGATGATGATGATCAAAGTCCACAACTTCAGAAGTTGTTCGTAAATTATTAGTGATCTTGAAAAGAGATGTTAGTGAAAGTTGAAGAAGCGCAAAGGAAAAGCCTAGTTTCACAAGTCACTCAAAGAGATGGAGATAAGGAACTGGAACAGGTAGAATGGTAGTTTTAGTTTATGCTTGTGTTTATTAAGCCTTTGACTGGTAGTTCAGGCTAGTTTTCTTTTCGTGTTCTGTACATTCTTTGATATTATAAATGATTTTTATTTTAAATTAATATAATTAATTATAAGGTTAATTACTAAAAAAATCCCAAACTTTCTTCAATTTTTCAATTATAACCCGAACTTTGAAAAGTAGAAATAAAATACCCATTTTTTTAATTTTTTCAATTCTAGCCTAAACTTCAAAAATAGTAATAAAGCACTCAAACATTCAAAAATTTTTTAATTCTAGCCCAACATCAGTGTTTCCGTTAAGTTTGTCGTTATGACTTGCTACGTATTTCAGAAACCTTAATTATTAATACACGTCAGCCAAAATTAGCACAACAAATGAAAATTAATGAAACAATTTCGTTTAATCACGTAATTAAATTGACGTCATTGTTTAAAAATGAACAAAATCAAATTACGCAGCCTCGACGACGTTACTTTTTGATTTTAGTTTTTCCTCTTCGTTTTCAGTTTATTCTCTCGATGCCCTCACCCTTTGATTTTCAGATTACAAAGCTCTGCTGCCCTCATACTAAGGACATCAGGAGAACGAACTAAAAACGAAGAGCTTATTAGTATACTACGCTATAATGCGAGAGTAGTTTGAAGCGTCAAAAGAATATATAGAAAATAAAGACAGAGAGTATCGGAAGAACAACAGATAATGTTAGGCTAGAATTGAAGAAAATTAAAAGTTTTAGCATTTTATTGCCATTTTTTAAAATTTGGGTTGGGCATTTTATTGCTACTTTTTAAAGTTTGAGTTATAATTAAAATTTTAATGAAAATTTGGGATATTTTTAGTAATTAACCCTTAATTATATAATGTATAGCGATTATTGGATTTCTATTTTACTTCAAAATTTTTATCAAAATTTTCTTATAGCATCACTTTTAAAAAATATTTTAAAAGCAAATTAATATCAAGTATTTTTTAATAATATATAATTTAATAAAATATAAAATGACCGACAATCATCTAATATACCAAGAAAAATGTCATAACTATAATCTAAACTTATATCAAAATATCAAAACAAACCTCTTTGATTATAAAGATATAAACGATATTTATAAATATTAAAAATTATTAAATTATATGTACAATTATTAATTACAATTTGTAATTTCAAAAAAATGAAAATTAAAAACTTATATTGTGAACCTAAAAGAATTATTTAAAAAAAGTTTAAAACACTTCTTATTGCAAAGAATAAGGCAATAATTTCTCTTTTAAATCTTAAGACTTTCATCAAAATTTAAATTAGACCTTGAAAAATGGAAGTGTTAAAAAATTTCAATATTTGTAAAATTACTCCAATTTCTTATGACTCACAAAAATTTTAAATCAATCAAAGTCTCAAAAATTAATTGAAAATTTTGAGGTTTAATTGAAGAAGAAAAATGTTAAATGAAAATTAATTAATTTATTTTAGTTTATGAAAACTAAATAGTTTATAGAAATAAGTCAATTAACTAATAAACTAGTCAATTTTTAATAATAAAGGTAATTTGAATTAGAAACTGAACTAAAAAGTTGATCACTTCAAGATTTTTATAGTCATATTTGTTTAGAATAATTTTAATTTTCGATATTTTGAAAAGTTTTGATATGATAAAAGCCTATATTTTATCGGGATCTTGATGTGAATTGATTTTGTGATTTTTGATCTGTAATGCAACAATTGCGTCATCAACAAAATGGTATAAGAACCATGACAATTTGGTGTACTGTTTGTAACGATATTTATCAACAAATTTGGGACAAGAATAATCAAATAACCCGAATCAGTCAACACATACAAGAATTAAAAAAGATATACACTCATCTTCGACAATCTAACTTTTTTACATTAGATATCTTTTCAGATTAAAAAACCTCAATTAGAGATTATGAAAATGCAAATTATTATCTTTTAAAGAAAGAAAAAAAATTTACACTTCACTTTTCTTTGCACTTTGAGGAACATCTAGGACATTAAAGATGTTTTAGATTATGTTGCTAAGCATGAGTAAATGTCCTTTTTGTGATAGTTTATGCTGGACCCCGCTTCCGGAGCCCAGCATTCGGAGACACTTAACAGTCAAATCACATTACAAATGTTCTGAAACAAATAAAGCGTATGCGAAAAATCGATAATCAAATCGCCCTGATTTATTTCAAACCATTTTAGTCACAAAGATGTAAACATTATTGAATACATCAGAGTTTCGAAAAATCACTTGGGCCCATACAGAACACGATGTTTGTTTTCATAATATCTTTACATTCAAAAACCACCCCTTGTGCCTTAATACAAATATAAAATACAAAATACAAACTACACAAGATACAATTGAACGCTTATGCTTAAGATGATTCTGTAAGTGTAAGTCGACTTGTACACCTTGTGTAACTCGACTTATGCTTATACAGTACTATAAGTCGATTTGTTTTCTTCTGTAAGTCGACTTATCCAGGTATAAGTCGACTTGTACTTCTGTAACTCGACTTGTATAGTACTGTATGGATATTAGAGTAGTGCCCAAAAGACAATCGCATTCAGTGCGTTTTGTACAATATTATGTACAGTCTTTATGAATAAATAAAGAAAGACATATTTCATTAATTTGATGTTCATTATTCCTGAATTGATAGATTTGATCT